>JAJJMC010021281.1:71435-103203 GCA_023531435.1 Papaver californicum | reverse complement strand
AGTGAGATTTTATAATAAGCCAGGTGGGTTTCTATAATAAAATGAATAGATTTCTAAAATAAGTAAGGATGAACAAAACAACGATATCCGTGGATTTTACCTTGTCCAATCCGAATTTTAGCGGGTAAACATTCGGTCCATGTTTTGGTGGATTGGATATGGATAAATTTTTAAAACCGATTGTTTATATGGGTTAGATACAGGTGATATATCACCCCTCCATTAGACACCCGGTCCGGAGATTACAAAGTCAATTAGGTTTTATTGCTCATTTCGAGAGAAAATGGGGTAGCAACATCAAGAAGTATGGGGGATTTTGGTTCTCTCATTGATTTAGTTGGATTATTGGGTTTCCCTATCATTTCATTGGTGCTAAATACACATGATTCAAGAGTCAGGAACTTGTATGTCTCGAAATCCATAGGTTCATTGTGGCGACACCTGACTTTGACACCAAAAATGCTTCATTCTGCTCCAATTAGCGTATCAAGGTCGTGTTCAAGTAATTTCCCTCTCTCTTGCTATATATTGATGTAACTTAATGAAAGAATGTTTATGTACTAATAACTTAGATAGAAAATATTTTATAATCCGTCAATCCATTTGTATGCATCAGGTTTATTGTTGGGTAATGGATTGGACATGGATGCATTTTTAAAATCCATCATTTAAATGAATCGGATGGTACCAAATCCACATTCATCCGTTGTTCACCACTAAAAATAAACAAATAGGTTTTTATAACAAATCGAATATGCTTCTAAATTAAACCAGAGTTATCTTTTTTATAATAAACCATAGGTATTTCATGTGACCCCAAATTCTATAATTATGGAAAAATCCGAAAGTCCTTCACTTGTACCTTCAGAAGGGTACAAACAATCATCATCTTATACAAGATCTATAACTGGACCATCTCTTGGAAATGTGCGAGAACCTGAAAGTAGAGAAGAAACATGAGCTGCAGTTTTGGATTGCTTAGTCTTTTGGGGTTTTGAGACACAAAAACATTTGAACTACTACCACCCGGATCTTGAAGGTTGTTGTTGGTTGGAGAAACTGGACATTTAAACTCGATGGTCTTGATCATCTTCACAACTGCAAATATTGATTGGAGCAATGACAGCAAATATATAAATTATCAATCATAAATACAAGTGCGAATCACAAGCTGAATAAAATATGTGTTAAAAAGTTGAGGAGCAAAAAAATTACGAAAAACGGAACCAGTGTGGAAGTATGTCCGCAATCTGAGATCATTTTCCAAAGGCACTTTCCCGTATTCCCAGTTGTCGGAGATAATAATGGGATTGAGATCATTCCGAGAAAAGGATTCATCCCCATCTTCAGCATATTTCTATAGACCTAAAGTAATTCCCAGGTCCTTTCTCGCGATTTACATCACACGAGAACTATAAGGTTTGATATTGTACCTCTGGTGAAAATATATAATCCTGAATTATTGTGAGCAATAGCTTTGTCCATAAAATGATAGAATTTAGAGTTCAATTGGCCAGGAACATTGTGATTATCAAAAATCTAGCGTCTTTGGATCCCAACCAATAGAATTTGAAACATAGTAAAATTCGATATCATATCATAAAATCAACTCATATTAACATTTAGAAGATGGTAATCAATCAAAACTAGAAATGAATTAACTCAGACATTTAACGTGGTTCGACAATTAAATTGTCTACATCCACGAGTGATAAAGATTTGTATCATTTTTATTATT
Source organism: Papaver californicum (assembly GCA_023531435.1). Classification (NCBI taxonomy): domain Eukaryota; kingdom Viridiplantae; phylum Streptophyta; class Magnoliopsida; order Ranunculales; family Papaveraceae; genus Papaver; species Papaver californicum. The sequence goes on along the minus strand of JAJJMC010021281.1, from coordinate 101,465 downwards.
CATTATCATAAGTTATAGAAGAATGATATACTATAAAATCATAATCATGTTAATCAAAGAACAATCGAACTAAAAATTTACACAAGTCTCATACCTAAACTCTTGCTATGATTTTACGCCTCATGTTCAGTTTTTCTCCATATTTTCAAGTCCCTTTTCCTGTTTATGAGCTTGGTATTTATAGCCAATTTTATGGGTCCCCCCAATTTACCTTTCCTCCTATTTGTTCTTATCCATTCTTTGAAATGAAGTATAATTCCGCAAGACTTATTTGTATTTTCCGCAAGGCTTGATCCTGCTTCCCGCAAGAATTAGCATGTGCTTTGCTTATTTCTCTTGATTTCTCATTAGATGTCCCGCAACTATTTTGCGGACTTGTGTTCAAGTTGTTGTTTGTGGATTTGGATGAACACTGCGGTCTTATTATAGTCACAGCATGTCTGACACGTGGCCCTTGAAAGTGATTTGTCACGCTTCAGTTTTCTTTGTTCCGCAACCTGTAAAGCTGATACGTGTCTCTCATGCATCGATGCTCATCAATTCCTTTTACTGTGTTAGGTTTTCCCGCAACTTGGGTGTCAGTCAGTCAGCAAGGCTATCTGTTTCGAGCAGTGTGTTTTGTTTCCCGCAACCCACGTGTCGATCATGCAACAATGCTGTCAGGTTCAAATCTTATAGAATTTTCAGATGTCTATTCAGTACTTCTCAAAGGGTTTTTTTTCAGTGTTTCTCGTCCCATTGTAACTTGTTACTTCTCCAATAGTTTTTGAACACATGTAGTTTAAAATTTATTCCCTCACAATTTGCCCCCTTTTTTCTTTCAAATTTTGACACATGGATAAAATTTAGAAAAGGAAAAATAATAATTACTACCTTTCTGATTTTCACACCTGCAATAAATCCTCTTTCCATGCTTAGTTTCACTTTCTTCCGATTTTTTCGTTAGCAGTAGTCTTTTCCCACGTTTTGTCAGTTGGCGGTTTCGAGGTAATTAAATCTCTGATAAATTTTCTCCCTTTTTCAATTTTCAACGGTTCGTCCATTTCAGTTTTCTCCTATTTAAAGTTAGTCATATCCCTCCTTCTATTATTTATATTATTTGTCTTCTTCTTCTTAAATTTTTTGTGCTTTTCATTCTTCTGAGCTTTTCAAAGATTCTTCAACGTCTTTTCATTCTCCCAAACTTTTGTGATCAAGAACTTGTGCATTGGGATCAATTTTTTCTGTTCACTCAATCATTTGATTCTTTTTTGTCTTCAGTTTCATCACAAGTAATCCTCTTGACTTTCTTTCATGTATTTGTTCATCTTTTTTACTGAATCCTTTTAGAGTAAACAATGATGATGATGATATTGATGATGTTCTTATTTCTGTGTTTATTATTTGTTGGAGTGAATGACAATGATGATGATGATGATTCTTTTGTTTTGAAGTTTGATTACTTTGTTATGATTTTTTCTTTCTCTTGATCAAAAAATTGTTTGTTGGTTGGCATTCTGATTGTTCGTTTATCTTGTTGTTCTCCTGTCTTGTATCTTTCAACTTGTTGTTCTTCTTACTTTTGTTCATGGTGTATTCATCTTTTCTGGTTTTCTCATGTAGATAAAAATTTATCATGGCTGGAAGAAATGATAGTAAAGTCACTGGTGATGTTACTCATCAGGATGATCATCCTTTGGTTAGGAAGTCATCTCGCTACCCTGTATCGAAGGGTCATCCTTCTGACTCTACAAAGCCCGCAAGTGTTCCTGTTGCGGCCAGCAATCCTACTTCTAAGAACAAGCGGTCTCATGAAAGTTGTAGCTTTAAGTCAGTGAACCTTGAGGAATTCAAAAGGAAACATCATCTTTGCCGATTCAAAGTCTCCTTCTATGATCAGGCTGAAGATGAAATTTCAATGGAAATGATGGAAGGGTTTGACTACAACAACAATAAACTATTAATTCCTGCGGGAGCATTAGATGCAGGCCTACAACTTCCTTTGTAACAAATGAAAATCCTTTTCAATTTGAAGTTCTCGCCAGCCATAACCAATCCCAGCATGGCTTAGTCCGATCCGTCACTCAATATATTGGAAAAATTGGTGGCGCGTGCTGGACGAATGTAGCATGCGAAGCCAAGGAAGAACCAATTTTACATGTTACATTCCTAACCCTGCGGAACGTAAACATTACACAGTCGAGAACTTTCATGCCACATATGCGGACAACATTGCCGCGAAGAATTATAAGAAATGGAGTGTTGGCCCGGGCCGCAAAGGTGGTGAGGGATTCCGCTTGCTAGTGGAAATTGATAATTCCAAGATGAAGTACATTCCAGGGACACAAGTTCCTTTAAAGGAAAAAATCCACAAGGATCAAGATTTCAAATGGTACCGCACCCCTCTAGTCATTGAGGGTCCATGGGTCTTCGGGTTCGTCCCGGATAATGTGGTCTACAATCTTCTTACACGTTTTGATGGTTACTTCCCTTGGCGGCTAAATTTTACTGGTTTTAATTTTCCCCTTGTCACTGTGGTACGTAAAGTTTCTCTGTCTTTTTATATCATACTTTAGGCATTGCTTAATGGTTAAAATTTCTCTCTGGTGGTTAAAATTTATTTTTTATAGCCGCAAACTGATGAGAGCGCAAAAGGTGACGCGGGAGTGAAGCACAAGGCCACAACCCCCACAGAAAAGGTATTGTTTTAACCTAATGAATTCTAATAATCCTTATGAATTTCATTTAATGAATTATTGCGTTTCATTAATAGGGTCGGAAGAAGGTTAAGGGTGCACCTCGGGCTTCCATTTATAGGGAAGAGGGAGAAATTCGAGATTCTCCCCTTCATCGTCCACTCTTGAGAGGTGAAGGAAGCTCCGTTCTAGAGAGACGTGAAGAAGAGCAGAACATACCTCTTCAAATAACAAATTTTAAGTCTGCGGAACAAGTTGGTGCTGCAGAAGAAATTTCAGATGTTGCGGTCAATTTCTCGCACCAAACTGTCGTTCTTGATCCTTCTTTCTTTCTCCAATTCTCTCTTTTATTCGTTGATGAGCCACTTGAAGCTGCCACAAGTGAAGATGATTCAAATGACAAAGAGGATCTCCTTATACAAGGTGATCCTAAAAATACTTTAGAAGTGGAGGATACGCATGCATGTTGCGGTAGCAGATGAGTCTGTGAACACTAGTGCAGCGGGTAGTGTGCCCGTAAATACTATGGTAGAAACTGGACCTGCCATAGTTAATGTTGCGAGTGTGGTTGTTGCTGATACAGTATATTCAAATAAAGAGATCCCGCAGAAGAATAAGGGTAAAGGAATTATGGAAGGTTCGGATCTCTTGGCTAAAGAAGAAGAAGCCTTCTGTTGGTTCATGTCAAAGGAGCTTCTATCAGTCCCAAGTGATTCCTTACCGGTGGAAGCGGATAGTCCTTCGGTCTCGCATTTGCGGGAGTGCATGCGGGTTGTACCGTATGACATGTGAAGGACGCTTGGCTAAGGGGACAAGGTCAACTTGTCGATCCCTTCATAAGTCAACCTTCTTCTCTTGCGGAGACAATTGCTCTCGCGGATGGAGAAGTATATTCTTTCCCACAACAAGCTCTTCTGCAGGTATTCTTATTGTCTTTATATCCTTTGACTTCTCCTTATTTTTACTTTTATTTATAACTTTAATTCTTTAAATCGTAGCTTGGGCGGGGTCAAAACGCCGCACATACAACGTATAAATTTTTCAAGGCGCGGTCCACAATGATGGATTCCCAATTTAGGACTGTAGAAGAGGAAGCTATAGGCTTGAAGCGGGAAAATGACACGCTTCGCCAACAATTGCTTGAACTTCAAAATCAAGGTTCAATTTTTTCTATCTTGTCAATTTTTCTTAAATTTTTTACTTGTTTTCTGAATTACTTCATGGGATCAACAGGGGATTCAGAACTTATATCTAGAATGCGGCGTAGAAATACACAGTTGAAAGATCATGTAGTGAGAGTTAACAATGAGAATGTGTAGGTCAAGACAATATTTAACGAACTTGTTGATAGTCATGATTTGGTCACACTAAAGTATGATGAATTAGAATCACAACATCGGCTTTTATTTGGGGAGAAAATTCGCAAGAAAGCGGAGTTTGATGCTACTTTATCGTGGACTAAAGATTGCGTTCTTGAGGCATGGGCAAGATCTGATCAATTGGAAGAAGAGAACCGCAAACTTTGTGTAGAACGTCAGAATATCCATGCGGGATTCTCTCGTTCCGGATCGTATCACAATTCTCAGCTTTCTTCGTACATAACTCAGCTCATTAAAGACAGAGATACCTCAGCTTCGGAAGCTCATGCTTAAGGGAAAGCTCTTGCGGATGCTCAAGCTAGAATCCGTAATTTATCTGATTCCGTTCTTCATCGTGAGAGCGACATTTTCCGTTTGCACAAAGAAGTAGCAAGTTGTACATATAAATTGAATCGATTATGGAATAATGAAGCAGAATTAAATCAGTGTCATCAAAATCTTCAATAACTCACTGCCAATTATAATAAGCTTTCGAGAGAATATGATTTTCTTGATGTTACTAAAGATGCAATGGGTCGCGAATTAGCATAGTTTGAATCCCTCGCAAGAGGTATCCTATTTTACCGCATATTTGAAATTTAATATTATTCCCGTATTGATTAACACGTTGCTTTTGTTTCAGGTTTTGAAGAAAAGTTTAAAGATGCAGCCGCAAGAGCTGCTAAGGATGAAGGACAGCTTGGTGATGCAAATACTAGGATGGAAGAAATCAACAAGCAACTAGAGCTAGCTTCTATCAAGGATAATGAAACACAAACTCAGCTAGAGCTTGCCTCTACCAAATCCAATGAAGCGTATGCTCAACTTGAGCTTTTATCTTCTAAAGTTAAAGGAGCTGGGGAAAATTAAAACATGAAGCTCTGAAGAATGAAAGCCTTGTTCGGGACTTATCTTCTGAGAGAGGGAAAATAAAATTTTGGAAATTAAAAGTCCAAAATTCCGAAGCCGAAGTAAATCAGTACAAAAAAAATCTTGAAAACAGAAGAGCTTATATTTCTTGGTTAAGAGCCGAAACTCGAGTTTTAATTGCAAAAGCAGTCAATAATACTCTTGACCAAATACAAGCTGATGGATTTTCCAAGATTTACAAGCGCAAAGATGTCCCAGATAATCCTCCTTTTGAAGAAGATCTTCCCGCACCTTAGTTTTCTTCGTTGTTGCTTTGTTTTTCTTCCCTTCCAAATTGTATTTGCACTTTCATTTTGCTTTGTATTTTTATCCCTGCAAAACAATTTATGAATATATATTTTAATTGCTAGTTCATTGAATTAGTGTGACTTGATTAACCGCAAGGAAAATTTATACCTTGAGTTACTTTGAGGGCTGCGGCGCATATCTAATTTCTCTCCAGCCATGAGGAAATTAGGATGCGGTCCCTAGAGCATCTCCTGAAATGGAGAGTATCTGATACAACAATAATTAATGTCATGTTAGGCATCTCTGTAACGAAAGATCCAATATTCATATATTCATAAACATTTACATGGACTTTCTAGAGAGATTACATTCTGCTGCTTTACCTAGTATGAAGCCAAATTATTGTATACTTGCATTGCTAGTTGTGAACACTTCCTGAATTGGAGAGTACCTGATACAATAATTAATATCATGTTAGGCATCTCTGTAGCGAAAGATCCAATGGTCATACTTCATAAACATTTACATGGACTTTCTAAAGAGATTTCATTATGCTGCTTTACTTAGTATGAAGCCAAATCATTGTATAATTGTATTGCTAGTCATGGATAATATGGTTTGAGATATTTTACGCGTTCCAAGGATGCCGTAGGATTTTTCCATTCATATTCCACAAATGTTATGATCCTTGTCCCTCAATATCTTGTATAATGTAAGGTCCTCCCCATGTCGGTGCAAACTTTCCTGTTTTTTTATCCCTTTGGTATTCCGGGATTTGCCGTAGAACGTATTGTCCTTCCACAAAGTTCCGCAACTTCATTTTTTTATTGTATTCTCTTGCCAATCTTCTTTGATAATTTTTAATTTTTTAAAGTGTAACTTCTCTTTTTTCTTCTAATTCATCCAACTTTTAAAGCATTAGGTCTGAGTTAAAATTTTTCTCCCATGATTCTATTCTTGTTGTGGGTAAAATGACTTCCGTTGGAATAACTGCTTCTGCTCCATAAGTAAGAAGAAATGGCGCCTCTCCAGTGGACTCTCTCCTTGTTTTACGATCGAGTGTTTTCTTCAGATTCATGGAAATTGTCTTATTTGTTGCTTCGGATTGTCCATTGCTTTGTGGATAAAGCGGAGTTGACTTGTTCTTTTGGATATTGAATGCTTCGAAAAGCATATCAATATTTTTCCCTTGTAATTGCTGAATATTATCCGAAACTATGGATACCGGAATTCCAAATCTACAAATTATATTTTCAAATAAAAATTTGAAAACATCCGTATCTCTAATATGTGCAAGAGCTTTGGCCTCAACCCATTTAGTGAAATAGTCTGTGGCTATAATCAAATATTTTCTTTTCTGACTACCTTCCACTAATGGCCCAACAATGTCTATCCCTTATTTTGCAAATGGCCAGGGACTGAGTACGGAATTAAGTTCGGTTGCGGGAGGTTTGATTCTTTTCGCATAACGCTGACATTGTTCACATCTTTTTACCACATTTTCTGCATCTTTATACATAAATGGCCAGTAATATCCTTACGTTTTTTGCTTTTAATGCAAGTGATCGTCTTCCACTATGATTTCTTGTATCTCCATAATGTATATTTTTAAAAATTCGCTGTCCTTCTTCTTATGATAAACATCTAAGTAACGGTCCCAAAAAGGATCTGCGGTACAAAATTTTATCACGCAACTGATAATTCACAGATTTTGACTGCACTTCCCTTGCCTCTTTAGTGTTTGCGGGCAAAATCCCATCTTGCAAGTATTGATGTATTGAAATCCTCCAATCTTCTCCAGATAATCTATTTTCTAATTTTTGTGGAAAAAATTTATCATCTTTAACAACTGCATCTTCAATATCTTCCCCAACTTCTTCCATGTTTTCGACTGCCACAACTTAATTGACGGTTCATAAATGCGCCCAACTTTGACTGCTGATGTATTCTGATCTGTTATCATTGAAGAAATAAATGTTAATGCATCGGCATGGCGATTCTTATCTCTGGATAAATGTCAAAAGATTATATTTGGAATTTGAGACGCCAACTTTTGCACCAGATTCTTGTATTCTATCAAATCTCCATCAAGCGCTTGATATTTTAATTCAACCTGCCAAATTATTAATTGTGAGTCACTTGTGAGTCGCACATCGCTTATCCTCATTTCAATGATGAGTCAAAGAGCATGAACCACAGTTTCATACTCCACTATGTTATTTGTATGTTCGCCAAACTCAAGTCGAAATGCATGTACCATTCGATCTCCCGTAGGAGTTGTAATCACAATTCCAATTCCCGCATCTTCTTTATTTCGTGCTCCATCAACAAATACCTCCCATCTGCTGGAATTTACATAACTTAGAATATTTTGTGAATCATCATCTTCTATTCCGGGAAAACCTTGGATTTCAAAATCATCATCTATTGGTAAATCCGCAAGAAAATCTGCTAGGACTTGTGACTTTTGTGCAGTTTGTATTTCAAATAAGATGTGAAACTGTTCCAGTTGTGCATTCCATTTTTCTATTCTTCCTACTTTTCCCACATTGTTCAGTACAGACTCTAGCGGAGCTTTGCTTGGTACCCGCATATAATGTGTCAGAAAATACGTGCGTAATTTCTGGGTAGTAAAAACCAGTGCTAAAATTAATTGTTCAATTTTGGTATAGTTTCTTTCTGCAAGGTTAAGGGTTTTGCTGATGTAATACACTGGTTTTTCTACTTTTTTCGTTTGTTCGTACCAATACTGCACTTACAACATCTTGTGTTGCGGCTATGTACAAGGTAAGCACTTCTTCAGGTTCTGGTTTTTGTAGTGCAAGTAATGTGGCGAGATAAGCTTTAATATTTTGGAAGGCTTGCTCATAATTCTCGTTCCATACAAATTTATTTTTCTTTTTCAAAGTGTCAAAAAAGGGCTTGCATTTGTCCGATGATCTTGCAATGCATTTGCTGAGTGCGGCCAAACAACCATTTAATTTTTGTACTTCTTTACCATTCCTTGGAGATGGCATATCAACAATTGCCTGTATTTTTGCCGGATCAACTTCAATCCCTTTTTTGGTAACCAAATACCCCAAAATATTTCCTGACGTAACCCCAAAAATGTATTTATCTGGATTAACTTTCATTCTGAATTTCCGTAAAGCTTCAAATATTTCTCTAAAGTCTTGTAAATGATCCTTTGAGAGTTTACTCTTTATCAACATGTCATCTACATAGACTTCAAGGGTGCGGCTTATCCATGGTTTAAAATTACGTCTACCAACCGCTGATATGTTGCTCTTGCATTTCTTATCCCAAATGGAACTGGTGTAGCAGTATAAACCGTGTGGAGTGAAAAATGCAGTGTGTTCTTGGTCTTCTTCAGCTAGAGCAATCTGATTATACCCTGAATGTTCGTCCATGAAGGATAAAGCTTCATGTCCTTCAACAACGTCCACCAACTGATCAATGCTGGGAAGCGGATAACTATCCTTTGGGCATGCCTAGTTTAAGTTGGTGAAGTTTATGCAAATTCTTACTCCACCATTCTTTTTAGGTACAATCACCATGTTTGAAATCCAAGTTGGGTATCGCACCTCTCGAATAAACCCTGCATGCATGAGCTTTTTTAACTCATTGTCAACTAACAAATGATATTCGGATGCCACCTTGCGTATGCGTTGCCGAAAAGGTATAGTACCCTGATGTATATGCAACTCATGTTGACATTCCATCCTGATATTGGAAGAGTAAGCACCAGCGGATCATTGTGCGTTTCAATCTCCTGATCAACCTCGTCCGCTGAAAAAGTTAGCGGGGAAGCCATCCATTCTTCCCATGTTTCAGTTACTCTTCCCGCAACTTTAAAGACTTCATGATTGTAAACCATTTTATGCATCTTCTTATCAATAGCTACACTCATAGATGATTGACGCGATTCAGAATAGGAAATCATATTGATAGTTTGATCATTATGCGTAATATTTACAGTTTTTCCCATATTGTGCCTTGGTGGAGGATCGGGCAAATAAATAAATTCTTTGAGATCCCCCGCATCAATTAATTTTTGAACTAGCATTTTGAAATTTCTGCATCGGCTTGTGGAGTGGCCCTGATTGCAATGATATTCACAATGCTCCCTCGAATTAAGTGTGTGTGCAGGCTGCTTTCCTTTTTCTATGGCCAATGAAAATCTTGTATGTTCTTTATTGCATTTAAAATTTTTGGGTAAGGGGTGTTAAGTTTAGTGAAAACTTGCTCCTCAAATTGACGGATAAATTTTCTTCTATCATCTGTCATACCTCGTTTTGATTCAATATCGGGATTTTCTCCCGCAACCCTCTTTCCGGAACTTGTCGATGGTTCTACAACATTTGCCCTGTTGGTATCCCTCTGATGCTGGGATATTATTCTCGGATGTTGCTTTTGAATATCCTGCAATCTTGCATATTTTTCAATAATATCCCTGAGGTCTTCTTCGGTTTTCGGATTTTTATCATGAATACCAACAAAGAGTGGGCTTTCTCGGTTGGCTATCCCCCATTTGTAGCAGTTAATAGCAATTTCTGGAGTTACATCGCCTACTTCTTGATAAATCGTCTGCCATCGATCCGTGTAGTCCCGGATGGTCTCCTCTATCCAAGATTCCAGGGAAAATAACTTGTCCATCCCTGCGTCTGTGGGTTTATTATATATATGTCTCTAGGAACTTGCGGGTCAATTGTGCGTAAAAATGCACTGATCCTTCCGGAAGGTTATCATACCACGTTAAGGTTGTCCCTTTCAAGCTTGACGGAAAATACTGACACAAAACAACATCGTCTCGCTCCCATCGGGCCATGATGCGGTTGTAGTATTTCAGGTAAGTCGTTGGATCCTTTGTCCCATCATAGCATTCGAAGATAGGAAGATTGCACTTTTGCGGTATTGACGCATATGCAAGGTGTGGTGCCAACGGTGTTCTTCTGGCTTCTTTTATCACTTCTTCAAGTCGTCCGCCTTCTTTATTTTTCAAAATTTTGATTTCTTCTCGCATTTGTTCCATGTCCTCACAATATTTTTGCCATCTGCTATTTTGCAACTCTGAATCATCAAAACCTAATCTATCAGGTTCATGCCGCTGACGTGCGGGTTCTACTACCATCACTCTTTGATCCTTATTGAATTTTGCTTTTCTTTTTGCAGGTCTATTGGAGCTTGCTTCTTGCCCATGTATTCTAGTTATAGATGGTTCTGCATGATACTTGGCTTTTTCTTTGAGCATTTGGTTTTCTTGGATCAAAAGTGTAATTTTTTCCGCACAAGTCTGTTGTACCTTGCGCATCTCATCATTTCTTCCATTAATTGACGAATGGGGTCAACACTATTTTGAGATATTTCTTCAGATGATTGACTAGTTTTCTGATTTTCAGAATTGTTTACTTGATCATTCATGGGTTGTGGCCCTTGTGATTCTTCCACCACTTCCCTTTCTCGAGGAATCTCTATTGCCTGACTCCCCAAATTGCCTATATTAACATCTTGATCTTGCATGGTCCCATGTGTCACTGTTTCCATTTATGTAATCCTTTTTGAGATATCGTGATTTCTTCTTGGCTCAATCTTATGTTGTTGTAGGAGTTTCTTTACCAATATTCTAAAAGAGTTCAGATAATAAGTTATGTGTTTCAAAAGGTTTTAACATTCGTAACAAGTATATAAAGCAATATGATTGATAAAAAAATATCTAACCAAAATTTGACATATAACACATAAACTAGATAATTTTTTCAATTTTCTTCAGGTTTTATAAGTTCAAGTGTAGAAAAATCATTAGCAAATTTGGAAATTCAGTTCAAAACTTATTTCACTGTTTTAATAAGAATCAAAAATTAATTAAACGTAAAAAAAAACTTAACAAACGTAACACAATTTATGGTGAGAATTAATGAGCCAAATTTTCAAATCCATGGTTAAAAAAATAACTTGGGAAATTCAACATATATATGAGAAGTATGAAATAAAGAAATATTGTATATGAACATAAGAACCAATTCTATATAAACACCTACTGATTAATTCAGAGTAAAACTATATGTACAATTTTTGCGATATCACTTTGAATCATTGTATTTTTAAGTAAAAAAGTTTTCTAATATAACATGATTCAAGATTTTAAAGATGAAACTTTGGACAGGTAGAATAAATTCTTTACTCGTCCCTGTTTCTAGCGCCAAATTGTGATTACCAAAAATCTAGCGTCTTTGGATCACAACCAATAAAATTTGAAACATAGTAAAATTCGATATCATATCATAAAATCAACTCATATTAACATTTAGAAGATGGTAATCAATCAAAACTATAAATGAATTGACTCAGACATTTAACGTGGTTCGACAATCAAATTGTCTACATCCACAGGTGATAAAGATTTGTATCATTTTTATTATTCATCATCATAAGTTACAAAAGAATGATATACTATAAAATCATAATCATGTTAATCAAAGAACAATTGAACTAAAAATTTACACAAGTCTCATACCTAAACTCTTGTTATGATTCTATGCCTCATGTCCAGTTTTTCTTCAAATTTTCCAGTCCCTTTTCTTATTTATGAGCTTGGTATTTATAGCCAATTTGATGGGTCCCCCCAATTTACCTTTCCTCCTATTTGTTTTTATCCATTCTTTGAAATGAAGTATAATTCCGCAAGACTTATTTGTATTTTCCGCAAGGCTTGATCGTGCTTCCCGCAAGACTTAGCATGTGCTTTGCTTATTTCTCTTGATTTCTCATTAGATGTCCCGCAACTCTTTTGCGGACTTGCGTTCAAGTTGTTGTTTGTGGATTTGGATGAACATTGCGGTCTTATTAGAGTCACAGCATGTCTGACACGTGGCCCTTGAAAGTGATTTGTCACGCTTCAATTTCTTTGTTCCGCAACCTGTAAAGCTGATACATGTCTCTCATGCATCGATGCTCATCATTTCCTTTTATTGTGTCAGGCTTTCCCGCAACTTGGGTGTCAGTCAGTCAGCAAGGCTATCTGTTTCGAGCAGTGTGTTTTGTTTCCCGCAACCCACGTGTCGATCATGCAACAATGTTGTCAGGTTCAAATCTTATCGACTTTTCAGATGTCTATTCAGTACTTCTCAAACGGTTTTGTTTCAGTGTTTCTCGTCCTATTGTAACTTGTTACTTCTCCAATAGTTTTGAACACGTGTAGTTTAGAATTTATTCCCACACAAGCATATTTGGCTGATCTTAGAAATTCTTAAGTAAAAGTTGGAATTGGAAGAATAATTTTCCCATTCCGTAAATGAGCTTCAGAAATAAGAAGTTCACCCTCTCTTAAAAACTTTATCTGTTTAAGAATCGAAAACTATTAATGTATGGGGATTTGGAAATCTAACCTTTAGATTCAATGCTTAAAGCTAATCTATGGTAGATTGATTCCCTACCAAAGCCACTAAATTATTTTTGAAGAAATTGAGAAATTGAATGAAAGCTTTGAGAAAACTGCCTTTAGAGAAATGAAGTGACCCACTTGGTAATTGAAGCTCTATGAAATTGGGCAAAAACTCGTAAAATCCAGAAGTCTCTGGAAGTGTTCAGTTTAATAAGAAAGATAAAAACTTGAAGTGGGAATAAAACCTGACATGTTCCCTTCCCACCTCTAACTATGACGAATAACTGCAGTACACGTGTAAAGCCATAACCCACTACAAGCGGTTACATCACACGTGATTAGTGCATAATGTTACACAAGCTAATAAGTAACAGTTAATCTTCTAATATGGAAGGTAAACAATATTTGCACCCATGAAATGTGCGTAAGTTTAAAAACAACCCTATTATTAGGACCGTATATCTTGGTTTACGAGGGCTTATAATATAATAAAATAAAGTTATCTTGAATAAAAATTTTTATTTATTATTTTATAATATACCTAGACTGTTCTTAGATTAATTAGTATTAATTAAATTAATTAGTTAAATTAATTTAGATTAATGATTGATTAAATTTTTGATACAGTTTAATTTTATAATTTGAGAATCAAAATCAAAATCAAAATCAAATCCAACCTATGGCTAGGAAAATATAAACTCCCAGCCGTAAATAGAAATTACGTCTGGGTAATGCATAAAACATAGCCGTATGATGGTCTATACGGTTGGGTTTGTGATCATCGACCGAGCCGTAGACTACACTTATGGTCAGGTTTTTTGTATTAAACTCAGCCGTAGAACAAACTAGTTGTGTCTATGATGTAATTTTAGAAGTGGTAAATAAAGGTTCGATTCTCGAACTTGTGAAGGTAATGATTTTAGAAAATAATGATTCTAATTAACTCTAGAAAATTTCAGGAGTAAGAAAAAGACTAAATAACCTAAAGATGATTTTTGAATAATTTTAAACGTACCAGGAATCAGGAATCAGGTAAATCTAACAACCTATGTGATTAATCAGATAATTCTTTTTAAATTAATTAAAGCACAAATAATTGCCAAAGTTGGTTTTGTTATGCTAACAAACAGAGGTAAATCACAAGCATGGACTATCAAAATTAATTAACTAAGCATAATCCATCAAGCAAAAGCACAACTATTGAAAGAAAACCGTTTTTACTATTCAAAACTATGCAATTTTAATGATAAAAGAATTATAAATAATTATTAGAAAATAATTAAATCACATAAAATTGAGAAAATTACCTTATCCATCATCCCAGTAAATAGACTTAGCTCATGGTGAAGAAAACTTGCTCAAAAGTTGATTTCATTGCTCAAAATATTGATTACAAGGTTGAATAACGCTGTAACAGCTGATTTGATACGCTTATATGCGTTACAGGAGAGGGTTCAGCTGTTACAGAAGAGTTTAAGCAACAAATGGTTTGAAGCAATAGACAACAGGAAAATTCAAATCAGCAACACATATAAATGTTACTGAGTCTTCTTCTCCGGCAGTGATGGATGAAGAACAGCCGGCCGGTGCAGCAGCAACTCGTCGACGGTGACGGAATAGTGGCCGGAATTCTCTAAAATCTTCTCTAAGCTTTTTTTGTTCGATTCTCTTGGCTTCTCTTGGTATTTATAGATAGTAGAAACCCTAGAGAGAGTTTTAAACCTAATAGAACTCTCTAGAACAGCCCACAAATCCCAATCCTAATCGAATCATGATTCCGGCCAAATACATGATTTACACACTGATTTCACGGGATCTTTTGATGTTTATGACTTGCGTGAGACTGCTATTATCATTTGGAACAATCTAGAAGCAAAATATCCTTCGAATCATTTGCTTTTAACCATCCAGAAGATTTCCCGATGAGCTGAATCGGCTGATCCGGCTGAGTCGACTCGGCTGGCTCGCTGGGTTGAATCGCCTGGTTGACCCGCTGGGTTGACTCGGCCGATCCTAGGGTGTCCCTTATCCATTCTTGGGGTGCCAATAACACTTGTCCTTGGGTGCCTTTATCACTTTTTGAGCCATTTTTTCCATAAATCTTTATTCTTCTAATGTACCTACAAAAGCATAAAAACACATAATAGACACACAATCGAATACTAACTCACTAGAAATTAAGGTGCAATTTAGACACTAAAATGTGTCTATCAGTCTACGGTTGACTTTTGTGCTCGAGCCAGCCGTAAGTCAAACTAGAAGCAGTTATTGTGAATTTTGAATTTGATTGACTCATCCAACGATTTTTTTCTTTGAAAAACTAGTCGTTGGGTAATTAAAGCATCTAACATGAAACATGTCCCTTTCATTCTCATTCTCGTTCTCATTCTCACCTGTCCTTTTCATTTTCATACTCATTCTCACCCGTCCCTTTCAAGCACTAAATATGGTTACTCCATACACTAATGATGAAGATGTTGTCATTATTAGAGCGTGGGTTACGATCACAAAGCACGACTACAATAGAGCGTACATTACCCAAAATAACCAAGACGTTAATCAAGACATTAACATGGATCAGACATCTGATTCTTGGTGAAGCCGTATGTTTATGATTTTTGTGGGATTAAACGGAAATCGTAATGATAGGACGTTCAAACTCATTAAGAAAAAGTTCGAGAAGCTATTTTAATGATTGGAAGCTTTGAAATAGGAAATGAAAGCTGTAAAGGAAGATCATTCTACCAAATCCAGTGTGACAAGAGTAAATATGTCAATCAATAAGTCATTCATCAAAAATATTTTTTAAACATACAAACTTACAATTGATTTGTTTTTGCTTATTTTTTCAGTGGGTGATGGCTCTCGATAAATATGAAACTATACATGGCAAAAAGTTTAATCATGAGGATTGCTATCGTATTTTGGAAGAAAGTACCTATGATTTCAACCTATATGATTAAGTGTTTAAGTGTGATCTAATGATCTATTCTATTTCATTTCCTTTAGTTCTTCCTTTAATGTAATGTTATGAAAGATGTATGCCTTTTCCTTTAATGTAACGCTATGAAAGATCTATTCTATTTCATTGATGTATGCCTTTAATGTAATCAATGAAATGATTTTACGACGTTCAAAACCAAACAAGCCTCATGGGAGATTACGGTCAGGTTTATCCATAAACCTAGACGTAATAAAAACTCAGGGTCACTTACGACTAGGTCAGTGTTAAAACCTAGCCGTATTAGAAAACTCAGAGTCTATTACGGCTAGGTCAGTGTTAAAACCTAGCCATATTAGAAAACTATGGGTCCATTACGCCTAGTTCAGTGTTAAAACCTAGTCGTAGATAATAGTTACGGTTGGGTTCTATGGTATACCCAGCCGTAAGTGACCCTAAATTTATTTGATTTTTTTCCAATGGAGTTGAGATTCAACACTAATACTCATTCATTGACGCTAAGAAGGAAATTTTGTAACATTTTTCATTGAAGGGAATGACATTACAATAAGGGAAAAGACATAAAGTAGAAACTAATGTTACATGATAAGTTAAAAGAGAGAAATACGAGTCCCTTTCTATCAAAACATCATATAACTCTTGATTCTTGAATTTTTCGTCAAAGGTATTTTTATAATGGGTTTTCGAAATTTCATAGCATAGTTGAAATGATCTTAGTGAAGTTGTATTTTCTTCATTGTAGATGGTAGGATGCATCCTCCTTGTTTCCACCATAATCGATCTAAAATTTTCACATCGACTATAGAGTAATTTGAATCTTTCTCTGATGCTTTGGTATGATCTTCCATTTTGATTGTCGTATAACGTGATAAAAATTATGCAGACACGAAACCATAAATTATCGAGGGTTTATCTAGGTTGATGTTCATCTGTTGATCATGTTATGTTGTCGTCAATCATGAGCGAGCTATAGCAACATCTTCTCTAGTTGTGAACCTAGCATCCATGAGTTTGTTTTTTTGGATTATGATTAAATGAGAAGTATTTTTTGAGAAGTAAATATGAGGTGTTTTTGTTGAGAAGAGAGTGTGGTATATTTATAAATGAAAGACCCCTACGGATGGAAATTTTGAAAAATCCAGCCGTTGGTGCCTTTGAAATTGTAGCTTTTTTAGAGAATATTAGTTGTTTAGGGATGGGAAGTGGGTATGACGACCTAGCCGTAGACATGCCTCCGGGCCACTTACGGCTAGGTTAATGCACAAAACTAGTCGTCACACAAAACTCAGGGTCACTTACGGCTATGTCAGTATACAAAGCTAGTCGTAAACTACTAATGAGGTTTCTATGATTGGGTTTTATAATAATCTCAACCGTAAAACTGACATAAATTCCAAAACAACCATATTTACGGCCATGTTTGCTAGCCGTATAATCAACTCAGGGTCACTTATGGCCAGCTTTGAAGCTGAAGCTAGCCGTAAATCTGAGAGAATTAAAAGAATGTCATGTTACGGTTAGGTTATCAAGACTCGACCTGGCCGTAAGTGACCACGAATTTTTATTTTTTACTAAATTTTGTGATGTTTTGTATTATTTTTGAAAACCAATAATCATTCATTCAAACTAAATTCAATAACCATAGAAATATATCCTTCAAATCCATTAACTCCATAAATTCAAACATACCTAAATATCCATGAAGCCATAAATCCATAAACTAAAGAAAGTACTAAATATTAAAAAATTTATCCATATCCGCAACAACATAAGAAAAAAAAATTCAACCTCGGTTTCTTCCTTTTGGTTTACCATGACCTCCACCTCGACCTTGACCTCCACCTCGAACTTTACCTCCACCTCGACCTTTACCTTGAGGTTAGTCTTAAATAACGTCTTTATTTGAACCTAAGTTAGATGAAGAACCAGTGGGAGTACGAGTAGGTGTTTATAGCTACCGGATTCTGACCTATCTCTCTTGGAACCCCTCGTCCCTTCGTCATTGTTGTACCAATAGAGATATGCAGAGTTGGGTCAGGTAGTTTTTCAATCTTACCTCGTAGTCGTCTTTGATCGTCAACCGTCAACACCGAACCACCATCAATGCAGCGGTTCATGTCCTTCACCAACCACTTAGCTCGCCCGACCTATTTTGGAATTAAAGTTGTCCAAATTTTAAATATTTATACAAAATTTGAAAAACTAATACAATAAGAAATGAAATAGTATACGTACCACCATAACAAATCTCTCTTTTCAATAACTTTCTCCCTTCGATGAACTTGGATGATCCACAATGTTGTTGAAATATGGTATCGCTTCCGCATCCATATTGAGTACATAAGGATGACCCCATCGGTTAAACCAAGTCAAGTACTTATCCTCGGGTAGTTTTGTTCCACGCAAGTGTTCATACCCACTAATATCCACTTGGTAGGGGGCTCGAATGCGAACGTTCCAATCAGCGACAAATGGGTCAGTCTTGTAGACCAATCTAACGTTATTAACTAAGAGCCTAGAGTTTAATCTTTCTACTTTAAAGTGTTCCTCCTCATCACGAAGAATTCTCTGCACAATTCCAATTTGACGTAGAGTTCTACAAGGGTTATAAATGACGTACCATGTTGGATGATAGAGTGGTCCGTTGTAGGTTGACGCATCCGTAAATTTACGAGCATCACAACCATTTTTATCAAGGCTGGGGTACGGGTCAAACTCCACATCGTTAACAGTTAGAGCATCCAATTTACCCCTCATCTGAACCATCTTACCCTCTTTGTGCTTCTCTTAATTTCTTGTGAATTGACATCTGCTTCCTGTTGGAGTAGGGAAACGCCATTGTTTATCCTTCATTATTCTCGCCAAGGTAGGAAAATGGTCGTAAACCCAGGAGTGAGTAAAAAAAAGAGTTATATTAAGCACAAATTAATTTAAAAACTTAATAAACATGGGAAATAGTAAAACAAAAATTACCTGGAGAAGGCCAACATTCCCCTGGATTTGTGTTTGGTTCCACCTCGAAGCTTTACCAAGACTTTCAAGTAAGAAAGAAAGGGTCGCAGTTCCCCACGAGTACTCTGCTACCTTTTTGAACTCGGGATTAAGACTGAGATGTTGCAAGAGTTGTAGATAGCAAGTGTTCACCCTGTTACCCGTTATCTCGGGAAAAATGATGGTGCCCAGTGCGTACAACAAGTACGTTGTAGGTGTATGTCTAACCATTGCATCATTTATCTCTTTATCCTTGGAATTATGGAACTTAACCCTTAGATGACTCAAGTTTATCTTTCTTGCCATACTGGCGGAACCATTTCACCAGCCTTATTCTTCTTCCTTTTGTTTCTGAACTCATTTTCTCCCTTCGGTGCTTCTCCGTCTCCTACCTCAAACTCTTTTTAGGCTTCATGCTTGTCCCATCCAAGACATGCTTCAGCCAACTTAAAAAGATTTTCAAAAGAAAGGGAGTTTTCGAAACCCTCATGCACGACTTTTCCATTCATGGACAAGCCTGTAATTTAGAGAGCATCGCCGAGAGTGATAGTCATCTCGCCGATCGGAAGATGAAAAGTATTTGTCTTGGGAAAATACATCTCCCTAAAAGAGCAAATTGTAACAACATTGTACTGCTTATGCGTAGGGACTATTGCATAACGTAATCCCGAAGCATGTACAAGGGCTACCATCGCGACGTTCTCGTTATCCAATGGCCAAAAACTCGCCCTCTGGTGTTTGAGTTCCGGACCGTTGTGATATGATCCCACATAAACAATGCAAAAAATATTAATAATAATAGAGTAAAGTTTTATCTTTATATTAGATTAGATTATATTATTACCAACGCGGAATAGACCGTTGCCGCCCATGAATATTGGTAACCAAATAAGATGAAGGCCCTATCCCTTGGCTCACCCCTTGGTCTTCCATTCTCCTTGTCGGGAAAAAAAACCATGTTGTTAACTTGGGATGCTTTAAGAGGAGTTGGCTTCTTCTTTATATCTTTTCCTTTCCTTTTCGCATCGGAGGGACCAACCAATGGACGAACACTTGTTTCGCCCCTATGTTCTTCTTCAATCACATGTTCTTATTGTTGAGAAAGAACAAGTGCATGTTCAGTTACCTCTTCTCTTGGTTCACTAATAATAAGTTCACCTTTCTTCCTTTTGTCCGCACCCAAATTTTTCTTGTGATGGGGGGTTGGAGTTGGGTCAGCTCGTGGTGTTACCTCTTGCGTTCTTTTCTTCTTCTTATCCTTCCGTGGCCTAAGACAAATTAAAAAGGCATGATCACTACATATAGACTTTTAATAACAAAACAAAGCTAAAAAATGAAGAAAAAAAAGACAAAAAAAAATTATTTCAAAACAGGAAACTCAGGGTAATTTACGGTTGGGAAATGTGCTTCTACGTTTGGGTCGAAAATGTTTACGGCCGGATTTTCCAAGCACTGACCTAGCCGTAAACCATAACAAAAATATTTACCCAAACTCAGAGCCATTTACGGCTAGGAAATGTTATACTACGGCTAGATTTTCCATGCATCGATTTTTTAGCCGTAAATGTTACTTACGGTTAGGAAAGTTAAATTTCCTAACCATATTGAAAACAATTACAGTGTTTACGACTAGGAGTGCATACCTTCCCAGCCGTAAGTAGGAAAATTGTTATTTTACGGCTGGGAGTTCATCTTTTCCCAGCTGTATATCTATATTTACGGCTAGGAAATGTTGGGCAATTACAAAACTGATTTTTTAAACCATAAATGTAACAAATGTAACCTAATTAACCAATAAAATTGATAGAAAAATGATGGGTTTTTCGATTCATACCTTAAACGAGCCATTTCTGGTGGATTAACAGGTTGTTGATCTTCTTCTTCCCTCGTCGATTGATATTGTGGCTCTTCGAGTGCAGAAGAACTCGAATAACTGTCAATTGGTTGCCATCTTGTGTTGTGATTGGTTCCTCTGGTCACTTGCTTCGTCTCATCTTGTTTTATAGAATGAGTTTAATCGTCGATGAAATTTTTTTAGAATCGTCGATGATTTTCGTTGAGTAATGAACAAGAATGGAAAAGTTGAAATGGAGAAGATGAAATGGTTTGTTAGTAGCTAAAAATTGATTATAGGCAAAACAATGTACTTTAGAAGTACTTTCTATAGATTTTTGAAATCAAAATCATACAGGGCAAGCCTAAGCCACGATAGTATCCGTTCCACCCTGCTTCAATCACAAGGAGAGAAAATGGGTTGATCTTAGGGGAGGGAAGCAAAGAAAGTTGAAGAAAATTGAATGTTGAATTGTGTGTAGAGGTGTAGAACTATTGAGAAAAATACAGAGCTTATGAGAATTGTAAGCTTGTTATGTTTTCAGGATAGGCTAAGTAGCCTATTTATAGTAATTGGGAACACACGTATTTTTCCTTTTAAAGTATTGGAGGTGGTGAAGAGATAGAGTAATGGAGATTGTGGGGGTAATGGTGTAACCTCCTATTATCTTTGGAAGTTTCTGGAAAAACCATGATTTCATCATCTCCTCAACTTCTACAACCGTTGCCATTATTTTGTAACTTTCAGATCATGGGGTGTTACCACGCCAAATGTTGTTGTAACCGCCAAACCAAAAACCCATGAATAATCCCTCATATAACATGATTTGATTTCTCGTAAGAATTGGTAGAATCATGGAATCAGGATGATGCTAGTACAAGCAAGAGCGAAAAGATGCTCGAAAGTAGGATGAGGAGAAAACTAGTGTTAGCGCTGCCAGGAGATTCAGCTGGGGAAGTTTGCAACTTGAAATTATGCTTGGTGTGACTCTGCAATTAGATGGTATGCATCTAATTAGTGTTTTTATTCAGATATGGCATAGCCTCTATTCTGAATGTTCGTAATTTTGTATAATCTGCGTATTCTATTTTATACAAATAGTTTGCATAGACGCACATGAAATAACGAGGATTTAGTTGAGTATAACTCTGAAATTTCTATGGTGCGTATATATGCAAAAAGAGCTACAAGTCTAATTTATCCAAGATCCGAATATCATTTTCTCGATTTTCTTGCAGAATGTAGTATAGCAGTATGTATTCATAATTCTGATGCCGGGTCAGGAATTTATGCATATATATTTCATGCTTTTGCAGCTAGGCGAAAAACAATATTACAATTTTCTCCCTTGTCAAAAACTCACCATCGACATTAAGTCCCTTGCTTAGCGCGGAATAGTAATATTTCGTGGTAAGCACTAGATGCTGGTATCAATGCTGAGGCGCTAGTGGTAGCATCTACATACGGTTTTTGGTAGAGAAAGGATAATCATCCATGTGAATAAAACAAACAGAGGAATCACGACCACAACTTTTGTTGTGCTGGAAGCATTGATGAGCTGCACCTGCACATGCTGAACTGGTCGCCGGGTGAATCCTGTCACCTTTTTCTTGATAATGGTTGGTCCTGGAGTCTTGATCAGCAATCATGCTCAGATCCATTCTCCTCGGGATAAATTTCAGAAAATTTCACTTATTTGAATTTTAGGGTTTCCCATATTTATCTATTTAAACAAACGGACGGATCTAACCATTTTCACTCTCATTCTTCTGGCTTTTCACTTTCATTCTTCCCAAAACTCAGAATAGCCTTGAATCACTTAATCATTCCAACATGTCAAATAACAATGGTAGCTCGAACCAAGGTAGCTCTTATGTCAAGCGTACTACCTGGATTGCAAGTCCAGTAAGTTTCTCTTCACTCCCAAGCTTTCACACGTGTATGATGATTAGAGTGAATGTTTGAACATGATTTGATTGTTGTTTTTCCTGGTTTCCCAGGTTAAGAAGCTACAAAAGATACATATGAGCACTAAGAGCTTCAAGGCAATGGTAATCAAATTTATTCCCCCTTTTCTTGAACCCCCCCCCCCTTTTTTTTATGAACGAATTGTCGCTTGTTTGGTTATAACAGGAGATGGATATTAGACATGCTGGGAATTCGTACCCGAAAATAGTATATCAAATGTTGAAGCCGAATTTAAGAATTTCTCCAAAATCATGGCTTCCCTCACGAATATTGAATCAAGTCTTCCCACTCATGATTATCCCAATATTGGGATCCCTTTGGGTTAGAAATGGAGTCAGCATATCGGAAGTATGAAGCAGTGGGGTATTTGTTGTGCCAAAATATCATGTGGATCTCTACACAAAGATATGGAAGAAGTATGGGTATATCGCTATAACAGATTCGGTGAAGAGTCATACTCCCATCCTTGTAACAGCCGTCGCAGGACTCCTCCCGATTATTTCTGAAATAGATGATGCGCTTCCATATACGGTTACATGCTTCAAAATTTAGGAATGGGATGAGATGTTGACTACTTGTGATGGTCTCCATTTCAACGTAAACTGGTTGCTTCAGTATTTTGAGAGTGTCAAAGAGGCTCATGCAGCAGCTTTGGTAGAAGGGAAAGCCTTGAAGGAAGAATCCTCTAAAACTGAAGAAATGGCTCGAGATCTTCAGACCTGTTCAGAGAAATACTATGAGAGATTGGGAAAATTGCATCATCGCAGTTACCCTTTATTCAAAGATCTATTTTAGGCTATAAGATAGGTAGCGTGACATTTTATTTTTATTTTTTTGGGTTTTGAATAGTTTGAATAAAGGATGTTTCAGATGAATGCAATGGGTTTTGAATTTGAAAGTTCAAATATATGTTTTGGAATTATATTAAACTTATGAAAGGAAAGGTAGTTTTAGGCGTAATATGCCTTGAGCCACTTACCATTAATGATTGTCCCTACAGCTTCTCCATTCATATTAACCAGCTTGTAATACTCGCTTGGCATGGTCTTGGAGCTCATGTAAGGCCTTTCCCACATTGGAGCAAAGCGGACATATCTTGTCGAATATGCTTAGTTGTCTTAAGTACCAGATCCCCTACTTGAAATACCCATGGTTGCACTTCCTTGTCGTATGCCCTGGAAATCTTTTATCAATAAGTCTTTGCATATTTTTTTGCTTTGGCTCGCCTAGATTCGATTATTTCTAAATCCTTTACTCGAGAATTGGGTATTTCAGACTCATCCCAATAACTCCGCTCGTTGTTGAGATTCTGGATGATGGGACTTTAATCTCTGCATGTAGAATTGCATCGCCTCCATATACAAGAGAATATGGTGAGGTTCCTGCAGAACCCTTTAGAGAAGTTTTGTATTCCCACAAATCCATATGCAATTGTTCGTGTTATATTCTTGGATGGTCATAAATAATATGACTTAAAACTCTGATGAGAGTTTTGTTAGTGCTTTCAGCTTGCCTGTTCCCTTGAGGGTAGTATGGTGTGGAGAATACCTGTTTGATGCCATAGATTTTGAGTAATTTTCGCACACATTTATTTGTAAATGGAGTATCATCATCTGTTACGATGTGTTTTGGTACCCCAAATATGCATATAGTATGTTCCTTGATGAAGGCTGCTATTGTTGCTCCGGTTGTACTTCTGAGAGGCACAACTTCGACCCATTTGGTGAAGTATTATGTGGCGGTGAGTATGTGTTTATGTTGCTTTGATGAGGATGGATTGATTTTACCAATGAGATCCAATCCCTTGTTGTAGAATGGACAAGGGTTGCTTACCAAGTGAAGAGGAAGGAAGGGTGTGTGGATGAGGTTGTCGTGGATTTGACATTGGTAACATTTCTGAACAAATGAAGCCGTGTCGCCCTCTATGGTCGGCAAGTAGTATTTGGAGAAATAGTTTTCTCTTGCCTTGATGTTCACCTTAGTGCATTTCCTTAAGGATAATCTGGATGCCTTCTTCTGCCAGACATCGCAACATATCTTCACCAAAGCTCTTTCGGTAGAGTAATCCTTCGTGAAAGAAAAATGTTTTGTCTTTTCGGATCAAGCGTGCCGCTTCCCGCTTTTCCTGAGGTAGAATATTATCTTGAAGGTATTTGATATACGGCTCCCTCCAGTCCTCAGCATTGTGTATAATTAGTACTTCCGACTGTTGTGGTGGCATCTGACAATTTAGGCAAGATCCTTGCAACAATCGTGATTGAGCCTCCATGGTGGGCCAGTAATACCTGAGACGTTGGAGAAGTCTTAATAAGGTTATTACTAATATCTGATTGCACATCACGCGGTGTACCTGACTAAGTTTCCCTTGTGCCTCATTGTCTCCCAGACATCTTGATAGAGATCCATCTGAATTTCTGTGATACAATATTCCATGTAATAAGAAGAAATTCTTTAGATCCTTAAGACTAACCTTCCCTTGGCTATGCAAGTTGCTGAGCTCTTGGATGATAGGCGTCTTCTATTCAATTGTTTGTTCTTCATCAGCGTAGATGGTGGGTTTTTTATAAAGGGTAAAATAGTCAATTTGGGTAATTTTTCAGATCATGTGTAAAATAGTAATTTTACACATCAAGGGTAAAATGGTTATTTTATAATTAGAGGTGAAAATTCATCTTCTCAAGTTTTGGACCAGGGAAAAAATAGTTATTTTACCAAAAAGTCGAGTGAAAAAGAGCACAATGTTCATTCTGGGATTTTACACTATTTTCGAATAAATGAGCTACTAAATGCATCATACCATCTAATTGCAGAGTCGCTTCAAGCATTATTTCAAGTTGCAAACTTCCACAGCTGAATCTCTTGAAATTTTTTTGTATGTACTGCTTAAAAGTTAAACATAAAATGCTAACAATAAATCTCATATAATTGAGAAATTCTAAACAGGCCATAAATATGGCCACAACATTAAACGGATGTCAAAGCTAGTGGTGCACAGGAAATAACCACGACACTAGCAAGTACCAGCCTTACCGAACCCTAGCTACATTTCCAACACCAATAAGTAGCATATATATGTGCCAAAAGGCCGAAAAAGAGCCAAAAAGTTAGCTAATCCAATATGCTTACGCGCCAAATAGGCCCTAGCCGTGCTAGCGCTAGCACCAACGTCGACAGTGCTAGCTCCAGCACCGCAGGCCTGGCAGCGCTAGCCGCGCCAATGCTAGCGCCTCTAGCCACAGCGCTAGCGCTAGTTTTACTCTCTTCCTATTTTCGAGCATCTTCTCGCTCTTGCTTGTGCTAGCATCATCCTGAGTCCATGACTCCACCAATTCCTGCGAGAAATCAAATCATGTTATATGGGGGGATTATTCATGGGGTTTGGTCTGGCAGTTACAGCAACATGTGGCATGGCAGCACCCCATGATCTGGAAGTTACAAAGTAGTGGTAAAGCTGGAGCAGTTAATGGAGTAATGAAGTAATGGTTTTCCCGGGCGGTTATACCATTACCCCCACAATCTCCATTACTCCATCTCTTCACCACCTCCAATACTTTACAAGGAAAACTACGTGAGTTCCTAATTACTATAAATAGGCTACTTAGCCTATCCTGAAAACACAACAAGCATACAATTCTCATAAGCTCTGTGATTTTTCTCAATGTTCTATAACTCTACAAACAATTCAACATACAAATTTCTTCAATTTTCTTTGCTTCCCTCCCCTAAGATCAACCAATTTTCTCTCCTTATGACCGAGGCAGAGCGGAACGGCTACTATCGTGGTTTAGGCTTGCTCTGTACGATTTTGATTTCCGAATCTAAAGAAAGTACTTCTAAAGTATATTGTTTTACCTTGAATAAATTTTTTGGTACTAATAATTGGCGACCACAGTGGGAGATCAATCTTTTGGTCACAAAATCAGGTTATTCAACCGTTTGAAAATAGGGTGGATCTTATATCTAGTTCGAAGTTAACTCCGACGTTCGGGTACTCAACCGGAACAATCTTCATCATAGCAGCATTATGTACAACGACACCACTCAGTGTGCTTTCTCCAACAATCGCCTCAGAAAGAGCTTGCTCGTGATTTTAATTTGGAAAAGACATGTCACCAGCGTCACGGATCATGGTAATCTCCAATCCTTCATCTACAACTTCATCTCTCTATTTTTGTTCGCTCCCCCTAAAAACAGAAGCATTATAAATATAATGTGTCAAAATATGTCAAGCACAAATCATAAAGTTCATAAAATATGTTCATTAGAAACCTAAAAAATTCATTACAAAGTGTTGTGGGTCATGGAATATGGTTTAGAAAGGTTACAGGTCATTTTGCAAAAATGCTGTCAGAAACGTTTTTACACTGCCCTCTGGAAGAACTGAAACTGGCGTTAATTGGTGAGGAATCTATGTTTGAGTTATATACTGAATGATTTGTATGGATGTCTGATACTACATTCTAAAAGTGCACGTCAACCGGATGAACGAGCTATAAATGGCGGACGAAACTCTCGACTACATGACAGCTGAAAACCTACAGAATTCTGTCTGAGAAGTTCTGGACTCTCGGTGTCAAATCCTTTTCACCTAGCAAACGGACTCCAAATCCAGAAATTATTTTTTGATAAGTTATCCCTTACTCTTAGCTTAAGAATGATAGGTCAACTACCTCATTCTGACTCCAGACGAAGATTCTGCGGCCGTTACTGTACGGAGACCTGAATCTGAATTTTTTCTAGACGACGAAAATCGCCAAAATTCTTCATGAAATCACGTATGGTTCTACACATCGTGAAAAGAATGATTGATCCAACCAACATTCCTAATACTACCAACGTCAGTATATCCAGAATCAATGCAATGACAAGATCCTCATTCAAAGAAAGCAACCAAGGATCCATCGACCAAACTTTGTCATACATAAAGGTCTAGAGAGACCACTTCCACAACGGATCTGGACGCTAAACAATTGAATAAATGAGAGATGATTTTGTATGCTCGTGGATTTCTCCTACAAGTAATTCTTGTTCAACAACTCTCTTTACAACCAGTTGTCCGACGTCCCATCAAGGTTTGGTGACTTGACCCAAGTATCAACCTCACCGTGCCTTGACGATGTGAATATGAAGTTGATTATTTTTGAAAGTTTGTCGAATGGATAAGGGTCGTCTCTACTGAGAATATTAAAAACCAATAACCCAATCATCCTTAAAATGTGTCATCAACCTAAGATACCAAAACCTAATCCTTTCCAAATCGGAGACACTACTGCCTCTCATGGAGAGAAGCCACATCTGATCATTAAAACTATATCAGTTGGATACTATACAAACTCGTCAATACTGATAAGCCAACAGGGGTAGTCGTACATGGCAAGTGGCTTAAGGTTGTCAATGCTTAAACAATTCACCATCCCTAACAAAGATGTCAAGGTTTAAGCACTTTACCACCCCTAGCAATATTTCTCTATTTTTACACAACATTTGTAATTCCTCCAAAATGTTTGCAGTGCCTTGCATTCATAGTATTATTTCTCTCTCTAGAAAATCCTTGCAAACCATTTAAAATCTACCTACTCAAAATTCCAAAATAAAACCATGGAAAAATCGGGTACCTCAGAAACACACAAAAACCCTCAAAACCTACTACTTAGAAAGAATCTTTGAAGACTGATTCAGCGCTATCAGTGTATGGTATCTCCACCTATTAAAGGGCTTCAGTTGCAAGCCTCAACTCCCGGGATAGTCTTTCAACATCGTCTCTAGCCTTGGTATCCGCTTCTAAGCCAGGAGACGCGCCTACTTCCTTCAAGTTCTCCTGAATGGCTCTTATATGACGACAAAGCCGTCCAACAACAAGCTTAGACGTCTCGGCTTCTCCAAAAGTCGGGACCTGTCAAACACAAAGTCAACTCCATCATTCAGATACTCAATTGGTGCAGTTTTCATCGCATTGGCATCCTATGGAATGACACCATTTGGAGCACCAATTTCTACAAAAGACATCTGAAAGATCACAAGAACCGCACTTGGGAACTGAAGATTTGAACAAGATCCCCTCGCTGTCAGGAACCTCTCCATCATATAAAAGAATGGTCAACCAGAGAGTCATAATCTTGACAAGGCCCTTTACTCTCCCAAAACATACCACAAAGGTATCTTCACCTCTCCCAACTATGTTGTCAGATCTGGTAGGCGCCTGTAACCCCTGACGAGGCTAAGACGCATCTCAAGCCTACTCCAGAAAATATAACTTCATAAATCAAAAAGAAGTGTGACAGGGGACTGATCACCACAACACATCTCATAACAATCCAGGATTCAGAAGATGGTTCAAGAGACGCCTCTTGGAACATACTCTTTTAATACACCGGCATCACCACGTCGGCAACAGGATACCTTTCATATCATCCTCTTCACCATCGACATCTCCAGATGACTTCGCCCATATAAGCATACCATCATCACATCCAGAAGGTTAAAACAAGCTTATTAGCCAAGGGGTCAAGATAAAACACAATTTCAATCAGTCAATGCTCACAAAAATATCCTAGTTGCGACTCAACAACCCGGGCACTAACGAAGGGCTCCAACTTCAATTCAAGTTCTTGCTCCAGCCATGGCTCACAAAGACAACAACAACAATAAGAGATATCAACCATCATGGCTTCTCTTGTTTGATCATACCCTAGAGGCATGGACTCATGATGATACTATCAAATCATCCCTCGTCTAGTAGCAGGCCAAATTAGCTACACTTGGGGACTGAAGGCTTCTTCAGTTTTGGAGATTTAACGCAGTCACCTCCTTCGACCAGAGTATTTGATCAATAACGGTAGTAGCAACAAGACCTCTCACTCGCATCATCCTGAAAAGAATGGGGCTACACCACTACTTATATTTGTTTCAAAAACACTAGACTGCCAATATGAGACAAATAATGGAGTCAAATTCATCCTCCCAAGAGCAGACGATGCTAGCAAAGAAAATATTAGAAGCAGTTATTCCCTAAAATTACCAAGTCTGAGAAGGATATTGTCTGTCACTTATCCATCCATACACAACCTCTCACTTGTCCATCCAAGTCAAGACCCTTTGCTTGTCCGCCCAGCAGTGGCCTCCTCCCTTGCTTGGCCGACCATATCCATCAACGTGACAATATTCTGAGTTCAAACCTATTACAATATCTCTAGTAATATCCAACAATTAAAGCCTTATTATTTTATTTTTATCTAAAATAGTAAAACATTACGTCTCTGACCCCGGTCTCATAGACATTAAACTTCAGAATTCCGTAAGAGAATTCCCAAAAATTGTCTTATGTCAACATCCATTGTAATTGAATAGTGTTGACTTACCTATACATCTTTGTATAAACAAATCTCAAGTTCCTAGATGGATCGACCACTAGTATAAAGCGATAACGTCTTCAGAATGTCTCTAGTGATGGTTGAAGTTCCTATGCAGATGATCTCTGACTATACATAACACTGAACCAATTATAAGTTGCAATAATTCCACGGCTGAATTCCTTATACTCGTTCCACATATCTTTTGCATATGTATACTCCCGTAGAAATTTCAGAGGTTTACCCGGATAAACCCTCGTTATTTCATGTGCATCCACGCAAACTATTTGTTTTAGTCAGAATACGTTTGATGGTTTTCGTAATAGTGGTAAATAAAGTATCGTTCGCTCGAAC
>JAJJMC010021281.1:29791-57039 GCA_023531435.1 Papaver californicum | reverse complement strand
GGTGCCTGTAACAAATGAGCGGGTGCCTTTATCAATTTGTTGGGGTGACTATATCCACAACGAAGATGCTTTTAACACTTTTTAGCTGATTTTCTATCATCGTTTATTCTCCAATAATTCCTACAAATTAAATAAAAAACACAATAATGATACACAAATGAGTATCAACAAAATATAGAATTGAGAATAAAACAGACACAAAAACGTGTCTATCAGTATCTTCTGGTGAAAAATCATCAAATCATGTGAATGCAATTAGAACCCTTAGGAATGTTAAAGTGGTAGACAACAAGGTAACCATGCCTGATAGTGACATATTGTAGTTCACCCTTCTGAGCCAGTAGCTGAAGAGACTGATGAAGTCTCTAAAGACCCCGATGTAGCTCCTCATAAGCCATATTTTGTACCCAGAGCCACGTTCCCACAACTATTAGCACCGACAAAGAAGGAATCCAACTTTAACGATATATTGGAGGTTTTTAAGCAAGTCACGATCAACCTTCCATGCAATTAGGCAGATTCCTACTTATGCCAAGTTCCTTAAGGATATGTGTACGCGAAAGCGAAAGCTTAGTGTACAAAAGAAAGACTTTTAGCTAGTCATGTGAGTTCAATATCCAGAAAAATACAACTTCTAAGTACAAGGACCCAGGTTCCCAAACCATTTCTTGCAAAATAGGTAACTACCGTGTTGAGAAAGCGTTACTTGACTTAGGAGCCAGTGTGAAATTACTACCGTACCATGTGTACAGCCAGCTAGGACTTGGTGATTTGAAACCTACTCAGATAACCCTGCAGTTAGCTGATAGGTGTGTGAAAATTCCTCGTGGTGTCATAGAGGATTTTCTTATTAAGGTCGATAAGTTTATTTATCCAGTATATTTTGTTGTCCTTGATACCCAACATGTCCCCGACCCAGAGAATCAGATACCTGTGATATTAGGTCGCCCGTTTTTAGCTACATCTAACACGATCATTTAACTGTCGAAATGGTATTATGAACTTATCTTTTGGTAATATGACTATTGAACTGAATATTTTCAATATTTGTAAACAACCACCTGAGTTAGATGACACGTGCATTGAAGAGGTGAATATGATAGGAACATTAGTTCAGGAGTCATTACCAAACACTTTGTTAAAAGATCCATTAGAGAAATGCCTATCCCACTTTGGGTTTGATTTTGATGATGATAGTGTGATTAATGAGGTGAATGCTTTGTTAGATTCATCCCCTTTGATAGACACTAGTAATGGATGGAAACCTAAGTTCGAACCACTACCAGTTTCTAAGTCTACCCTAATTCCTTCTCTAGAAGAGCCTCCTAAGTTGGACCATAAACAACTACCAGATACTCTGAAGTATGTGTATTTAGACCCATCTGAGACTTTGCATGTGATTGTAGCATCCGACTTGGATATAACCAGGAAAGTAGGCTAGTGACCGTGATTCAAGACAATAAGAAAGCTTTAGGGTGGACCATAGCATACATTAAGGGTTTAAGTCCTACTGTTTGTATGCATCAGATTCATTTAGAGGATGATACCAAACCGTCTAGGGAGATGCAACGTCAACTTAACCCTAACATGAAAGAAGTAGTTCAAACTGAGGTGCTTAAGTTGTTAGGTGCGGGTATTATCTACCCTATCTCAGACGGTAAGTGGGTCAGCCCCGTTCAGGTTGTTCCCAAGAAATCAGGTATCACTGTAGTCCAGAATGATAACAACGAGTTAATTCCAACACAAGTGACCACGGGGTGGCGTGTTTGTATTGACTATAGAAAATTGAACAATGTCACAGGGAAGGACCATTTTCCCCTTCCTTTCATCGACCAAATGCTTGAGAGATTAGCTGGACATAGCCAATATTGCTTGCTAGATGGTTTTTCTAGTTATAATCAGATTGTTATTGCCCCAGAAGACCAAGAAAAAACCACTTTTACCTGTCCTTTTGGTACCTTGGCATATAGACGCATGCCTTTCGGGTTGTGTAATGCACCTGCTACTTTTCAGCGTTGTATGATGAGCATATTTTTTGATATGGTAGAACGGTTTCTAGAGGTATTTATGGATGACTTTTCAGTATTTGGGTCATCTTTTGATGAGTGCTTGCATCATTTGACATTAGTGTTGACTAGATGTAAGGAAAAGAATTTAGTTCTTAATTGGAAAAAATGTCATTTCATGGTTCCATCAGGAATTGTTTTAGGGCATATCTTATCTTCTAAGGGTATAGAGGTAGACAAAGCCAAAGTTAACCTTATTAAGACTTTACAGGTTCCCAAAACTGTACGAGATGTTAGGTCATTCGTAGGGCATGCAGTTTTTTATCGTCGATTCATTAATGATTTTAACTTGATTTCTAGACCTCTTTGAAATCTACTTACAAAAGATGTTAAGTTTGTCTTTGATGATATTTTATTAGAGGATTTTTAGAATCTTAAGACCTTACTCACTACCGCCCCCATAGTCCAGACACCTAACTGGAACCTACCCTTTGAGATAATATGTGAAGTAACTACACCACCACAGAGAATGAAATGTTAGCCATTATTTTTGCCTTAGACAAGTTTAGATCCTATATCTTAGGTTCTAAGGTTATAGTCTTTACTGATCATGCTGCTTTGAAGTAACTTTTGTCTAAGAAGGATACTAAACCTAGATTGATTAGATGAATCCTTGTGTTACAAGAATTCTCGTTAGAAATTAGAGACAAAAAGGGTGCAGAAAATATAGTAGCAAACCACTTGTCTATACTTGTTGTGGATTCCCCTGATGATTCTCCTCATGTGAGAGATAGTTTTCCTGATGAACAACTATTCTTTGTTTCCCAATTACCTTGTTTTGCGAATATAGTGAATTATCTTGTTACTGGTCGAATTCCTCAACACTAGGGTAAACAAGATCGTTCTAGATTTTTAGCTGAGGTAAAACATTTCTTTCGGGACGAGCCTTACTTGTTTAAGTATTGTCCAGACCAGATTATTAGGAGATGTATACTTGAGAGTAACCAGTACGGTATTATTTCCTTTTGTCATGATCATGCTTGTGGGGGTCACTTTAGTGCTAAGAAGACTGCTGCTAAGATATTGCAGTGTGGATTCTACTGGCCGTCGTTGTTTAAAGACTGCCACAGTTATTGTGATGCTTGTGATCGATGCCAGAAGTTAGGAACCATTTCTCGTATAAATATGATGCCTTTGAACATTATTTTAGTTATTTGCGGTCTTTGATGTGTGGAGCATTGATTTTATGGGTCATTTTCCTAATTCTTTTGGTTATATTTACATTCTTGTCGCTGTAGACTATGTATCCAAGTGGATAGAGGCGGTTTCGTGTAAAACAAACGACCACAAGGTTATGGTCCAGTTTTTGAATGATAACATATTTGCACGTTTTGGTACACCGCGAGCTATAATTAGTGATGAAGGGTCATACTTTTGTAATCGACCGTTTAAGCTCTTGATGAAGAAATATGGTATTACCCACAAAGTAGCTACCCCATATCACCCACAGGCTAGTGGTCAAGTAGAGGTTTCCAACAGGGAGATAAAACGTATTCTAGAGAAAACAGTTAATCCTAATAGGAAAGACTGGTCGTTGAGGCTTACCGATGCCTTATGGGCTTACCGTACGGCGTTTAAGACCCCCATTGGAATGTCACCTTATCGTCTAGTTTTTGGAAAGGCATGTCACCTGCCCGTCGAGTTAGAACATAGAGCATATTGGGCTGTAAAGCAGTTAAATTTTTAACTTGACAAGGCAGGAGTTCACAGGAAGCTCCAGGTCAGTGAATTGGAAGAGATTCGGAAAGATGCATATGATAGTGCTAGGGAGTATAAGAACAAAATAAAACTTTTGCATGATAGATATATTTTAAGAAATTCATTTTCTCCAGGTCAAAAAGTTCTTCTTTATGGTACTCGTTTGCATCTATTCCCCGGGAAGTTACGCTCTCGGTGGACCGGTCCTTTTGTTGTTTGCACTGTGTTTCCTCATGGTGTTATCGAGATTGAGACTCAAGATAGTATAAATTCTTTCAAGGTTATGGTCAGAGATTGAAACCATTTTTAGTGCCTTTTCCCACAGGTGATGATGAGGAGGTCCCTCTGGAGGACCCTGTTTACTCTGATTGACCATCAGGGTTGTTCTTGTACATTAGTAGGTTTTTAGGTTTTTATTTTATGTCTTATTCTCCATAGAATGATTGCTACGCTTCGCTCAGGTACTATCTTTCTAACTTACCTCTTTATTCCTCTTGGTAATGCTCTTAATTTTGAAACATTAAGGACACTGTTTGATTTAGGTTTGGGGGTAAGGGAGAAACTTTTTAGTGTAATAATAAAACTCCAAAATTTAGAAGCTCGTGAACAATTCAGGATGACACTAACCATTTTAGGTAGATGGAAACTTAGCTCTTTTTCTATAGGAATTGGTGTGCCCAGTTAAATGGTTTATTCATAAAAGGACAAAGTTCAGGTGTTAGAAATACATGATAGTTGTCACCATATCTCGGAGGTTATCTCAACCGTATCACCTTCTGTTTTTGTATTTGCAATTTTTGTGTTTCTCTAAGTGATTTGATGGGGCACCGGTATCGAATTGGTATCTCCGCCAGGATGGAGTATAGTGTTTGAGATCAAGCCCCATTTTTAAAAAAAAATCGAGTATTGACACTTTTATAGCAATATGTGTGTGTTCTCCCTGTCTCCGTCGCCTAAGCAAGCGTGGAATGCAGGATCCATGAGAACTATCATGTAATATGTTGATAAGGACCATGCGCTTGGATTCAATTTGATCCAATCATGTTGTCAGTACATTTATAATTGTTTTCTTTTCAATAAATCGATCGCTTGGACCTTTGTATATATCATCTTGGTCGATATTAGTATTAGGATTAAGACCAGTGGGAGCGTATCTCAATCCTTTAGGATTCATCCTGGCACTGACCTTCAGACAGATATGGGAAACATCATTCACCTTAGTCAAATATGCACCATTCATCTCTTCTATATCCATCTTCTAAATCTATTCATGTGATTGAACTTTGTTAGATTCCGAGTATCGTGGTTGAACGACTATCTAAGTAGAGCTTTGTTTTCTTATATATGAATTTTAGTATGCTTGAGTAAAAACTCGTGTAGAGCAATTGGACTCATATAGGGTAATGATTCACATAGCCGAAGAATTTAGTATGCCAACTAAATAGCTTGTTTAGTGTTTACCCTCAATTGTTCATGGTAGTTAGGATTTAGAGTAAAGGTTTTGTGGGTATACCTCTTGTAAACCCTCACGAGACTAAAACTCGTCCACTAGGGACACCTAGGGTTTTAAAAGGCTTATTACATATGTTAAATGTAGTCGCGATTCCTGCGAAAGTGAGTTAGGATTTTATTTTCTAGATTAGATTTGCTCTCGAGAACTAGCAAATAGTAAGTTTGGGGGTATTTCATAGATACATTTTTGTGTCTAAATTGTGTTCAATTCTATATTCTACTAGTGTTTGATTTTGTACCTATTATGGGTTTTTATGTCTTTGTAGGTAATTTTGAAAATAAATATTTGTGGAAAAATCGACTCAAAAAATTGTTAAAGGCACCCGGAAAAATTACTAAAGGAACCCAGAAGAATTTATAAAGGCACCCACCAGTTGGATTACGGGACCCTCATTTCAAATTCAAATTCCGGATTTGGCGGCAAGAAAATGTCGCGTAAGAAAATTACTCTGAATGATTCTGAACCGAAGTTAAAGGGATTTAAAACCTTTTTTTGATATCTCAAATTGAAGAAATACTCAAGATTGGATCAACACACGTCATTCATGAGACTTTTTCTCGTGAAAAATTGGCTGAAAAATTCAAGTTGTTATCGGAAAAGGAGAATACTCTGTGTTGGTGATTTACACGTATTTGGAGTTGGTTTTGGATGGATATTTGCATCCTTATCGATTAAGGAAGGGTTTCTAGGGTTAGCTAAGCCTATAAATAATGAAGAGATTGAAGAAAAAAAATCATCTGGAGAGAGCCGAAAAAATTCAAAAGAAAAAAAAATACGCTGGAAGAGGAAGAAGAAGCACAGACTATACCAGAAAACTGTCATTTACTCTGTCACCTTTTCTTTCATAATCTACTGTATTCAGAAACCGTACTTTATTCCCTAATTTTCTCTCTTCAGAAACACAGAAAACGGTCTCTGCAACACTTATATCTGTATCTGTTTTTTGTGTTACTTCTGTTTCTCTTCTTTTAAGCACTTTGAGCGATAAACATGTATTTTGAGAGGGTTTTGACATGAGGATCTAAAGCCCATTGCTGAGACGACGGAGGAAGCCATTTTCCAATAATTAAGTGGTATATGTTTATTTTATTAATTTGTTTTGCAATTCTTTTATTATTATTTGCTTTGAATAAAAATTAAAAAAAAATTTATCAATTAGTCGTATTTTCTTTTGATGGGTCATGCTTAGTTTAGAGCTTTTGATGTCTCATACTGTTGATTTACAACTAATATTTTGGATCTAATTATGGCAATATTTTGAATAAATTGATCATATAAATTGCAAGATAATTATTATTGTTAATTCACTTGAAAAATTGGCTAATGGTGGAATCCTTAGTCTCAGTTCTTTCCATAATTTGAAATCAATTTTAATTTAATCTTCTTTATTTTTAGTATTATAAATTAGGTTTAAAAATCAAATCTTTACAAGTCTGAGTAACAAATCTTTTACCACGATTTCTAAAACACATCAAGAGCTACATTGAACATCATCTCAAGTTGCAAACTTCCACGGCTGAATCTCTTGAATATGTTCTGTGTGCACTGCATAAAAGTTAAGCACTTCATGTCACGAATGATCTCGCTTCAAGTCGCAGAACTTTCATGGATTGAATTCCTTTTATATCAATGCTCAAGTTCTAATTATCTTGGTATTCAGGCTAACACTCATCTTTGTGTATGACGGCAGAATCACTTCCTCCATGCTCATCTTTATGTCTGACGGCAGAATAACTGCCTCCACACTCATCTTAGTTTTCACGGCTAGCACTCATCTTTGTGTCTAACGGCAGAATCACTGCCTCCACACTCATCTTAGTGCTCTGATGGAGCAATGCCTCCACAGTCATCTTAGTGTTCACGGCTAACACTCATCTTTGTGTCTGACGGAAGAATCACTACCTCCATACTCATCTTAGTGTTCTGACGGCAGCAATACCTCAATACTCACAACATTAACACTCATCTTAGTGTTCACGACTAACACTCATCTTTGAGTCTGACGACAGAATCACTGCCTCCACACTCATATTAGTGTTCTGACAGCAGCAATGCATCAACACTCATCTTAGTGTTCACGGCTAACACTCATCTTCGTGTTTGATGGCAGAATCACTGCCTCAACACTCATCGAAGTGTTCCCATCTAACACGCATCTTTGTGTCTGACGGCAGCAATGCCTCAAAATTTATCTTAGTGTTCTAACGGCAGCATTGCCTCAACACTCTCTACAACCAACTAATGTTCCAAATACTTTCCCGTTGTTGTTACGATAGAAGAAGAATGTTCCATATATCTAAGAGTACAATCGAAGAAAGAGCAAAACTTGCTCAGCCAACTGCTACTCTTCTAGTCGTATTTTACTTCATCTGGCAGACCACCATCTAGTGCTTACCCCGCAACATTACTCGTTCCACGCTAAGTAGGGGACTTAATGTAGATGGTGGGTTTTTGATAAAAGGTAAAACGATCAATTTGGTAATTTTTTAGACCATAGGTAAAATAGTAATTTTATACATCAAGGGGAAAAATGGTCAGTTTATAATTAGAGATGAAAAGTCATATTCATCAAGTTTTAGACCAGGGGAAAAATAGCACAATGATCATTCTGGGATTTTACACTATTCTCGAATAAATGAGCTACTAAATGCATCATACCATCTAATTTCAGAGTCAATTCAAATTGCAAACTTCCACAGCTGAATCTCTTGAAAATTTTATGTATGCACTCATAGAAGTTAAGTATAAAATCTTAACAATAAATCTCATACAATTGAGAAATTCTAAACAGGCCATAAATATGGCCACGACATCAAACGGATGCAAAGTTAGTGGTGCAAAGGCAATAACAATGGTACTAGAAAGTGCCATCCTTAGCGAACCCTAGCCAACTCTCAACACCAATAAGTAGCACACATATATGCCAAAAGGCCAGGAAAGATCCAAAAAGCCAAAACGTTAGCAAAGCCAATATGCTTACGCGCCAAACAGGCCCTAGCCATGCTAGCGCTAGCACCACCGGCGACAGCTCTGCAGGCTTGGTAGCGGTAGCCGCGCCAATGCTAGCGCCTCTAGCCACAGCGCTAGCGCTAGTTTTACCATCTTCCTATTTTCGAGCATCTTCCCGCTCTTGCTTGTGTTAGCATCATCCTAAGTCCATGAATCCACCAGTTCCTACGAGAAATCAAATCATGTTACATAGGGGGACTATTCATGGGGTTTTGGTATGGCGGTTACAACAACATGTGGCATGACAACACCCCAGGATCTGGAAGTTATAAAATAGTGGTAAAGCTGGAGCAGTTAATGGAATAATGGAGCAATGGTTTCCCGAAGATTCCATGGAGGTTGTACCATTATCCCCACGACTTCCACTTCTTTATCTCTTCATCAATTCCACTACTTTACAAGGAAACGTGTGAATTTTCAATTATTATAAATAGGCTCCTTAGCCCATTCAGAAAACACAACAGGCTTAGCATTCTCTCAAGCTCTGTGATTTTCTCAAAGCTTCTACATCTCTAAACACAATTCAACATACAAAATTCCTTCAACTTTGTTTGCTTCCCTCCCCTAAGATCAACCCATTTTCTCTCCTTGTGACCGAAGTAGGGAGGAACGGCTACTATCATGGTTAGGCTTGCTATGTACGATTTTGATTTCCGAATCTAAAGAAAGTACTTCTAGAGTACATTGTTTTTCCTAGAATAAATTTTTAGGTACTAACAATCAGGCTTGTCTATCTAGGTCGAGGGTACGGTACATCTTTGTACGGTGAGAGTTGTTTCCGAGTCTTCGAATTAGAGTTTAGAGGCTAGGGTAGCCAAGCAATCGGCGTGTCTGGTGTTGGTGCGCCCCGTATGTATGATCGTCGCCTCGGAAAAATGAGTTAAGATATTCTTCACTTGACCCGATACGGGGCTAGTGTTGCTTCCTTGGGACAATATACATTATTCATCTGATTTACTAGTAGCTTCGAGTCTCCTCTTATTTTGAGACATGCGGCTCCAACTTGCTTGGATAGTGATAATCCTAGTAGGAAGGCTTCATACTCAGCAGAGTTGTTGGTGCATTTGTATTCCAACTTGAAAGAATGTGAGAACACTTCACCCATTGGCAAAATAGCACAACACTGGCTCCTTCAATATTGTTGCTAGGAGTAGACGAACCGTCAAAGTATAATATCAAGGCTTCTTCTTCGGGGAGTGAGATATCTGGGAATTCTCCAGGCACATCTTTGTATGTTGTATTATTTCTTCTCCTGGAAAAACGACAAGCAGATCTGCGACCGCTTGTCCCTTTATTACTTTTGGTGATATACATGATATGTAAAACTCTGACATTTGTAGCAACCATTTTTCCGCTCGTCCAATGAGAGCAGGTTTTGATAATAAAAAATTTATAGGATCATCCTTGGCCATCAACACTACTTTGTTTGCTAGTAGATTATGTCAAAGCTTCTGAACGGCATACATCAAGGATAGACATGCTCTTTCAACTTTGGGGTATCTCAACTTTGTATCCTTTAATGCATGACTGAGGTAGTAAATGGGACATTCAGTCCCCATGTTGTCTTCTTGAGCCAACAGGGCTCCTATAGCTACTTCACTGAAGGCCGTGTAAAGATGTAATGGTTTTCCCGAAGTTGGAAATTTCATAATAGATGGTGATAACAACAATTGTTGAATTTGATGAAATGTTTTTTGTTGTGTAGATGATCAGACAAATCTTGCCTCCTTCTTCAACAAGGGTATAAATTAATCAAAAAATTGAGATAGTCTAGGGATAAAGCGTCGAATCTATGATACTTTTCCCATGAAGATTTTGAGTTCCATTACGATGCGTGGTGGCGGTATAGTGGTGATGGCTTGTGTTTTGGTCGGGTCCACCTTGATCCCTTCTGATGTTACTAGAAATCCCAGAAACTTTCCGGAGGATACACCAAAGGCGCACTTCAGAGGTTTCATCTTAAAATAATATTCACGACATCTCTCGAAGACTTGGCGTAGGAGGTCTGTATGAGATGTTCTGATTTTGGATTTCACTACCATATAGTCGACATAATCTTCTATTTGTTTGTGCATTATGTCGTGAAAGATTGTTGTCATGGCTCTTTGGTAAGTAGTGCTTGTATTCTTCAATCCGAAGGGCATCACTGTGTAATAAAAGTTCCCGATAGGAGTTCGAAATGTGGTCTTCTCAGCATCGTACTCGTATATCTTTATTTGATTATAACCACTATATCCATCCATGAGTGAAAACATGTCATGTTCACTGGTAGCATCCACGACCATGTCGATGTTTGAGAGAGGAAAGTCATCCTTGGGACAGGATTTGTTCAGGTTCCTGAAGTCCACACATCATCTTATTTGTCCATTATTTTTCTTGACGGGGAAAACGTTATCCAACCATGTGGGATGTTGGATACGTTTCATAAAGCCTGTTGCTAGCAACTTCTGAATTTAGATCTTGATTTTTTCCTCAACTTCGTGCCTGAACTGTCTGGGCTGTTGTTTGACTGGTTTGGCGTCAGGAGAAACCTGTAGATAATGAGTAGCCAGTTTGTTATCCAACCCTGGAATTTCTTCGTAAGTCCAAACAAAGACGTCTTTATACTCCTTGATTAGATTGACAAGACCCTTTTTTCTTCTGGTGACAAGGCTGAACTGATTGAAACTGGTCGTGGATTTTCTTTTGGTCCTAAATTGATAGTTTCCAGTGTGTCAGCTGTAGCATCTGTACCATCCAGTAATTATCGCGGTGCATCTTGGACTTTCTCATGGCATTGCTCCTTCATTTGGATGCATATCTGTTGGCATGGAGATTCTTCGTAGGCCTCCCCTGTTAATTGCTAACAGCGAGGTAGACCACTTTTCCATCGCTGTCGCAACTAGTCATGAAACTATCACTTCTCTTAGAGGGCTGAGATTTTGTGATGACGGAAGCCCTATGGCGGTATCCAGAGGATATGGAAGCGGCTCTTGATGACCCGGATTTTACGGCGAAGGTTAATGGTTCGTCTGCTATCGATTCCCAGTCAGGTAACGACGTGATGTAGACTTTGTTGGACGTCTTGAAGACATCGTCCTCTGTTTTGAAGAACTCAACATCATATATTGGAGTGTAGGGTGATTTTGATGTCGTTATGCGTATGATCTTCCCATTTAGTACTACCTTCACGCATTGATGGTAGGTGGAGGGAACATCCTTGTTATCGTGTAGCCATGAGCGCCCCAGTATCATATGGTATTCGGGCTCTTTCGCAATAACATGGAACTTCACCTTAGATATTATAAGACCAACTTGTAAATTTAAATAAACATGGCCATAGGAATTAATGCGATTACCTTCGAAATCCTTCATCACTATGGGGTGTTTATGATCTGGTTCTGAGGGATGATAGACACATATTTATGTCTGTATTAATCCTGTCGTTAGTATTTTATTTTGCATTAATCTGGTTAATTGTTGTGTTTTTAGGTATTTTTGAAGAATAAACAATTGCGGAAAAAGCAGCTTAAAAAGTTATAAAGGCACCCAAGAAATTGATGAAGGCACCACATCTTTTGAATTTCAAATAATTGTTTTGGCGGACAAATTTATTCTTCTCGAACTTTGAATTTGGAGAACGTAATTTAGAGGATATTTTGAAGAATTTAAAATGATATAGTCTTGTTACCTTATAAGTAAGAGTTGTGCTTGTTTTGGAAAATAAAAAAAAACAAAAATTTTGGCAAATTTGGTTATCAAATATAAAACATGTAAAATAAAAATATTCTCGAGTTGGAAATATTCTGAGATATTGTTCTCGATTCTGAAATAAAGAGACAATCTTGTTTCGAGTTTTAAGGAAATAACATCACAGAATGATCGAAAAAGAAGCCGAAAAGGAAAGAAAATCAAGTTCGTGATTGATTAAAAATATTGTCGAGATTCGTATAAAAGAGAGAAGATTTTAAAATATTTTTTGGAGATTCTCGAGTTAATGGGTGCTCTACTATAAATAGAGGGTCGAACAGAAGAGTGGGGGAGGAGATCTCTTACGCCCAACTTTGGGGTCCGAGCCAGTAAATCAGTCTTACTTTTTTTTCAAGTTCCTTTTTTTCTTTCTTTCTTTCTTTCTTTCTTTCTTTCTTTCTTATTAGTCTCGTTGTAATGGATAGCTAAATTCCAACACTGGGACAATGGATGAAGCCATTTTTCATAATTTTTTCTAAGAAATTAAATATTAAAGTTGCACATCAAATAAATTCCTCCTACACCCTAGAAAAATAATTTAGCTACTCATGGAACAAGAAAGTAGAGAAGAAACCAATTCATTCATGATTTTAAAAGAAAATTACAAGAAAGAACTGACTAGATGTGTAGCTGAAATAATAAAATTTATTATTCGATGAACGATAACTTTTATGTGCATTAAACTCTGAAATATCGCTGGTATTGTAGCATAAGCCGTCGCTTTAACCGTTAAATACAAAAGAAATTGCAACGGTTTTCAGCGAGAGTTTATAGCCACCTTATGTTCTTCCTCCTCCTTTTTCTTCACGTGAACCTGAGTTGCAGAAATTTTGGCTTTGATTTTTAGTGATTCTGGCCGAAGCCAAGCTCTCCCCAAATGCTCTCCTCTCCTGTCTATTTATAATACAACCTTCAAATCTTCTTATTTAATGAGAATAATCTCGGAAAATCCATTCTTTAACCTTCAGATTATTTTCTTCTTCCTTCCAACAACTTTCTTTCCTGATTCGAGAAGATATCTTTGATGAAGTTTCCTTGCT
Organism: Papaver californicum; assembly: GCA_023531435.1. Lineage (NCBI taxonomy): Eukaryota > Viridiplantae > Streptophyta > Magnoliopsida > Ranunculales > Papaveraceae > Papaver > Papaver californicum. Next base: position 43,984 of record JAJJMC010021281.1, on the reverse strand, counting down.
TATCTCAAACTCTCTGTATTTGATCGAATCAAATCTTAGATATTATCTTCTTTATCACCCGACACTTTTTTCCCCTTTTCCATCCATGTTTGCAAACTCGAGAATTAATTTTCTTTCCCTGATTATTCTCGAGAGATAAATCACCGAGATTCTGTCTTGATTTTGTGGGTCCTTCCGTGTACAAATTGCTTTCGGGAAGTTGAGAGAATAATCCTGTCTTAAATTCTCTTCAAATTTTTCTTATAATATTTCATTCATATCTTCGTTGTTGAGAAAGAATATTTCCCTCCAGCTTTGTTTTGAATTCAAATGGAGGTGGGTGCCTCTAGAAAAGTTCATGGGTGCCTTTATCCAAATCCAGGGGTTCCTTTATCAATTTTTGGGTGCTTTTAACACTTTTTGAGCCAAAATTTCCGTAATTATTATTTCCACAAAAATACCTAAAAACATATAAAATAACATTTAATACAAAGAATGAGCGCTAACAATACAAATATGAGATGAAATTAGACACAAAAACGTGTTTATCAAATACCCCCAAACTTATTATTTGCTAGTCCTTGAGAAAATCTAATCTAGAAAATAAAAATAAATCCTAACTCACTTTCGCAGGCATCATGATTGCACTTAGCGTGTGCAACAAGCCTTTGAGCCCCTAGGTGGCCTGATACGAGTATAATTTATATATATTTACCGCTTAATTTATATTTTGTAGTATTTAATTGTGTACTAATTTTTATGTTTTATTGCTTAATAGGTGGTATACATTAAATCCGAAGTTACGAATGATACGGCCAAACGGAGTAAATTGCTAATAGAATTCACCTGCTTAACTTTGGACATATGTCCAATTTTATTTAGATGGAATTTTAATTGGGATCGAGACTATAGTGGTGGAGCATACAGAGATAGAGGCAAATATTGGCTGAGACTTATCTTTTGGTGGTACCTGACGTGAGTAAAGAGGAGGTTACAAGTCCAGGTGGTGAAAGAGAAGGGACGTCTGGGAGTGAGCAGGATGTGGTGAGATGAGAAGGATGAGACGTTGGCTGGTTTTAGTGGAGGCTAGGCTTCTCTCTGACGACTAGAGTTTGGAGTAGGAAGACCGAGTTCTTGTTTTGTTTGGCTGACAAAGCCTAACAAGCACAGAAAAGATAGGGGACAAGGTCAGTATGGTGAAACTTTATTTTGGGGAGAGAAAGCAGGCGTTGAGGAGAGAGTACGTCTTGTGATTGACACATGAATAAAAGGTGAGACAAAGGGAGATAGTAATTGTCTTGGTGTTGGATAGAACGTGAGTGTTGGCTAAGGCTAAGTAGATGGATAGGTTGTGAGCTAGGAAAGAAAAGGACTGATGGGTGCGACCGAGTACATAGAGAGGGGGGATGATTGGTGGACTAATACGTGAGAAAGTATGTGTTTATGTTGACTATAAAAAGAAAAAGAAGAAAAAGTAAAGGGGGATTCTTTTTGGGGTGGAGTTTTTTTAGTTTTTCTTTGGAGGGGACAACTGATAGAGAGGGTATCCTAAGGTTGGTGAAAAGAAGGTAGGTGGAAGGAATACCTAGAAACTAGAGAGAAGCTAGGAAAGTAGGTTGAAAGAGGGAGGACAGTTAGGAAAGCTTCGAGGTTTTGTTTTTAGGGGGTACAAGCGACAGTGATGGAGGGAGGCGTGCAGACAGTGAGAGAGGCAGAGAGGCAGAGAAAAATGGAAAGGGGACAGTTTCTTGAGGAGGTATGACAACGATTGATCAGAGAGATAAGTGTATGTTGGTGAATAGACAGACGACTGTTTTCTGATTGAAGGAGAGAGGCAGACTATTCTGATTGATCAACGATTAATCCTTTCTATTTTTCTTTGTATTTATTTTAATGGATTTTAAGAAATCCATCCCCATGTCTTGCTAATTAATTTTGTAGCTAGGGTTTATGTTAAAACCACCTAAAAGTTTTAGATCAATGAAATTGAAGTATTTGATACAGACTATTATGATTTGAATAAGATTAGTTCCATGATTTTGTTTATTGATTTATTAAAACATTAGTTGTTGCTTCACCGGTTCTGTACAATACAGTAACCTATGCACAGAATTAATAGGATAACAAATATATTTGTCTACTTATTTGATATTTCATGCTTGGGTTAAATCCTTAGATGGGGTATGCTTAGAAGATACAGATATTATTTATAAACCTATAATTAGTTTCGTATAATTTTCTCGCTAACGCAATTAGATGGTGTATGCATGAGACTTAGAGCTTTTGATGTGCCATGCTTAGGGCGTCCTAGTGATATTTACGACTCTAATACATATAATAGGTGATGTCGATAGAACGAACAATAGATGAATATTCAGGAGTTATGTTTCACTTCAGTAATTAGATAGAAATAGTGGTGGATACCAAAAACCCTGGTTACTGTTTCTTCCATTTGATTTATTTATTAGTTTAGTTTATTTTTCTTGTTTTAACTTAATTATGAAAAATCCAAAAATTCTGTCCTTGATTAGTTGATTAGAGACATTGATTGCAGTATTGTCCCCGCCCTTGTGGGTTCGACCCGTACTTGTCGTTGTCTGCATTGTAGACACCGTGCGGTTACGGTTTATTTATATAGGGTATTCTAAAATCCTATCGATGCCCTAGTGGACGACTTTTTTCTCTTGGGGGTTTACAAGAGATATACCCACAAAACCTTTACTCCAAACTCTAGATACTTGTGAACGATTGAGGATATATACTAAACATGCTATTTAGTTGGCTATTAAATTCTGTGGATACGGAAGGAATTACCCTGTTTTGAGTCCAATTGATGTACACGAGTTTGCACTCGAGCGTACTAAAATTCATGTATAAGAAAAAAAAAGCACTACTTAGAAAGTCGTGCAATGGACTACGATACTCGGAATCTAACAAACCACAATCACATGAATAGATTAAGAAGATGAATATGGAGATAAAAGTGTACATATGTTGACTAAGGTGAACGGTGTTTCCCAAAATATTTGTATGAACATCATGCCAAGATGAACTCTAATGGATTAAGATACGCACCCACTGCTCTGAATCCTAATTCTAGTATCAACTCAACTGGTATATACAAGGGCCCCAGCGGTCGATTTATTGAATATATCCAATTATTATTATTTTACTTTTTTATTTTTATTTTTTTATTTTCATTTTTATTTTATTTTCTCGACAACATGATTAGATCTTTTGAATCTAAGCGCATACTTCTTGTCATCAGATTACATGATAGTTCGCATGGATCCTGTGTTCCAGGCTTGCTTAGGTGACGGAAACAGGGAGAACACGCACATATTGTTATCCAAGTTTCATTTTTTTTTATTATTTTTTTATATATAATTATTGGTCAAGTTCAATTAAAATAATGGGGCTTGATCTCAATCACTCTACTTCATCCTAGCGGCGACAACAAGGCGATACTAGTGCCCCACCAAATCACTTAGAGAAACACAAAAATTGCAAAAAATAAAAACAGAACGTGATATGGTGACGACTCCGAGATATTTCTAACACCTGAGTTTTGTCCTTTTATGAATAGAGCATCTAGCTGAGTCCCTCAACTCCTACAGAAAATAATTTTGTTTCCATCTACTTAAAATGATCAATGTCATTCTGAATTGTTCACAAGTTTCTAAATTTTGGAGTTTTGGTACAACTAAATTTTTTAAAATTTTCTCCCTTACCCCCAAAGTTAAACTAAACATAATCCTCGATTTTCTAAAGATAAATGAATGAAAGCACGATCAATGAGAAATAATAAACAAAGTAAAAGAGATAGGGAAGGATATTACCAGCACCGTGTACCAAAAGCATATGGATTGCCTCCCATAAAACGCTAAGTTTAAAAGTCTTCAGCTAGACCAAGAGAGGATTAGTCACAACTTACGAATCATATAACAATAATCGAAATAATTGCGGATCCTTAAAGTCAATCGAATTTGACTCACAAAGTTGACCACAATGAAGTATATGAAAGTGGTGGTCATTCTAATGAAAATGTGTCGATTCATATTTCCTAAAATAATTAGGTTTAACAAAACGTAAAATCTGACATATTTGAAATTCATATGTTCCCACATGTGGTAAGGAAAATTTTGGTGGGACAACAAATTCAATTATGGTATCATAGCCCGGGTGAACCACATCAAACAGGATGACGGTTTCTAACGAATGAATTTCTTTTTTTGACATAATTAGGATCGGGGAAAAGTATATGAAGATAATCTATTAAAATGGTAGAGGCACATATGTCAAGTCCCAAGTGAGGGACTTTAAGCAGGGATACTTGAAAATCATAAGAATCATCTGTACCCCCAACCTTGGGGTGGATATTACTCTCAAATGGACAAAAAACTATTGGTTGGGTTCTAATATCCCTACGATCAGATTCTTCTGAGAACTGGTTACCCAAATGACCCAAAAGAACATCATCATCAAAACCATACAATGGGTTATCCAAGGTGTTCTTAAAAGCCTCTTCTTCTAATTCAGTGATCCCAAGAGGTTCATCACATTCATATAATGGATTGTTAAACACAGTGCTTTGTAAAGGATCATGAACAGTCTACAGTATGCTAATTTATCATCTTCATTAGAAACTATTATTTCGAATCGTTGGACTCTAGATTACTAGTCTCAATAAAAACTCGTTTCTCTAAACCATCATCGTCTTCATAATCATAAAGAAATATTTCATCGTCTATAACAATGGTATCTCTAGTTAAATCCTTTTCCTCTTAAATAGGTAAATAATTATCAAAATTATTAGGATTAAAACTAGAAAAATCATTATTATCATGAAGCTCAATTGGTGTAAAAATTTCTTGATCATTATGACTACGAATTTCAATTTCCTCATCACTACTATCCTCATCCTCATAATGACATGAAGATGATTGAACCTTATTTGAACAAGTAGTGTCTTCAATTCTAACCTCGTCCTCTAGATTAGTTAATATTTGTCATTATTATGAAGGGTAAAATTGGAAACGCTACTTTAGCAATTAAATTCATTTTGAGTAATATTATCAACTAATTGTTCTTCTTCTTCGATTTCATCTAAACATGTATTAAGATCACTGAAAGTGGTAGTTAAAGCTGCAAGTCTTTTATTATCATCTAATTCACACCTAAGTGACTCTTTACAAAATTTCTCCATTAACATGTCATTCATACGTGTCGACTCAGTTAACTGCTTGAGTGAACCTTCTAAAGAAAGACTTTTATCATAAGAAGTATTATGTTGCAACTGCTTCATTAAATCCTCCAAAGATGGAGAACTAACATTTTGCTCAGTATAATATTGTTCGTTTACTCGTTCGTACGATTGGTGAGCGTGTGAATAGTAATTGGGATCACTATAGTATGAACCATAACCTTCATAAGGCTGGTAGTGGTCCCAAGTACTATCTACACTAGAGTCATAGGACGGATAATTCCCATTTTGAAATTCATGTCGATATTCATTGTATTGGTCCTTATAATACCAGTTCGACATTTTTTTAATTAATTCTTTTTTTTTGGTGCACATGCAAATGCAAGGTTGACTAAAATAGGTAGGCTCATGTTACCTTAGCAAAATATACCTACAGTCAAAGACTGGTCAAAGGTACGAGGCTGAGTCTTGTGGAATTTCGGATATAACTCTCGTCAGGACCCAAGGCACGGGTTCAACATACTTTTCCACGGGTTTTCCTTAAAATTGGTGATCTGACGAAGGTGCAAAATTTCTAAGTAGTGCTTTGTTTTCTTATATATGTATTTTAGTACGCTTGAGTAAAAACTCGTGTACAACAATTGGATTCAAAACAAGGTAATTCCTATCGTAGCAAAAGAATTTTGTATACAACTAAAGAGCATGTTTAGTGTCTACCCTCAATCATTCACAAGTAGTTAAAACTTGGAGTAAAGGTTTTGTGGGTACACCTCTTGTAAACCCTCACGAGACTAAAACTCTTCCGATAAAGACATATATGAGTTTAAAAGCTTATTGCACATGCTAAGTGTGATCGCAATGCTTGCGAAAGTGAGTTAGGATTTTTGTTTATTTTTAGATTTGCTAGAGGACTAGCAAAATATAAGTTTGAGAGTATTTGATAGAACATATTTATGTATGTATTAATCCAGAAATTATATTTATTTAGTATTTTATTTTCCACTAATTTGGTTAATTATTGTGTTTTAAGGTATATTTGAAGAATAAACAATTACGGAAAAAGCGGCTTAAAAAGTTATAAAGGCACCCAAGAAATTGATAAGGGAACCCCCTCGATTGTAAAGGCACCCCACCTTGGATAAGGGCAGCACTTCTTTTGAATTTCAAATAATTGTTTTGGCGGAAAAATTATTCTTCTCGAACTGTGAATTTGGAGAACGTAATTTAAAGGATATTTAGAATTTAAAATGAGATAATCTTGTTACCTTATAAGTAGGAGTTGTGCTTGTTTTGGAAACTAAAAAAAACAAAAATCTCGGCAAATTTGGTTATCAAAAATAAAACAGGTAAAAAATTAATATTCTCAAGTTGGAAATATTCTGAGATATTGTTCTCGATTCTGAAATAAAGAGGCAACATCTTCTTTTCGAGTTTTAAGGAAATAACATCACAGAATGATCGAAAAAAAAGACGATATAGAAAGAAAATCAGGTTCGTGCTTGATTAAAAGTATTACCGAGATTCGTATAAAAGAGAAAAGATTTTAGAAGATTTTTTGGAGATTCTCGAGTTGGTGGGTGCTCTACTATAAATAGAGGGTCGAACAGAAGAGTGGGGGAGGCTGGCTTCTGCCAGAGTCAAAAAAATCAAAGAAAAAAAAAACTTTCAGAAAACTAGGGTTCTTGGCCGAAGGTTGAAGAAGAAGAAGAAGAAAACGTCATCAAAGAAAAGTCGCAGGAAACTGTTACTTATTCTTTTGTATTCATAAGCTTTAGCGACGGTTTTTTAAATAATATCTGCTGCAGATTCAGTTTTTAATACAAAAAAAGACTGTGATTTATTCAAGGCGTCCAAAATGAGTCGTTGATTTAGTAATTATTTCAAAAAGGTTTTTAATCCTTCTGCTACGTACTGGGTCAGTTCTTTCTTGTAATTCCTTATATAATTTTGAATAAAAAGGTTTCTTCTTCCATTCTTTTTTTCATGAATAACTAGAACCCTCACCTAGGATTAGAGAGGGGTCATATTATGTATACTAGCATGTTGTGACTATTTTTTCTATACTTATTCTCTTAGTCCTATTCTTGATTTGTCACGATAATGATTTTCTTCATGTGTCCTATAATGCTTTATTAATTGATATGTACTCTTTATAAGAGACTAGCATTCCAAAGTGAAGAAAATTGTTAACCCTTTGAGAATTTCATCTAGTTTAACTGATTTATTTTCCAAGATGCAAATAATTGTCTTCAGTCGTCTTGATTAATATTTTGAGAAAATTATAGTAAATGATTAGATTCATCTAGTTTGCATAGTTATGATGAAATCTCGAGTCCTAGGTTTTATTTAGTTCTTAAATCACTTTTTATTATTTTTAGAATATTTATTTTAGAATTAAATTATCAAAATCAATTTGTTATTAGCACATCATTTAATTAAAGGTTATAAATTGCAATTCTGAAATCCATGTGGAACGAACCGTGCTTGCATACTGTCTCATCGACAGTCGTGCTCTTGCGGTCTATGATTAAAATTCCCGTCAAGGGACCTAGGAAACTTTGAGCGTTCTTAGTGTAATGACATTGGCAGCTGCTTCTGTATCGATAAGGGCTCTTTTAAATTCGGTTCCTTGACATGAGCGGTGACGTACAAGGATCGATTCTGACCTTCTTCAGCCATCATGTCTTCTTCGGTGAAGGTGACGTTGTTTATGGCTGGGTTTTCTGATGTGGATGTCTCTATTTCCATCGGAGACGGCATCAGGTGTGTGTACACGGCTATGTGGTTAAGAGCAGCAAAGGTGTCGACAGGTTGATCCTTGAAAAAGTGAACAAGCTCGCACAAGTTTTGAAAAAGTGAAGAAGCTCGCACACGTTGATCCTGGTTCACTGGTTTTTCTGTAGTGGTGAAGCTCCCAATATTGTGAGGGGGAGAATCGCACGTCTAGAAATCTATCCCTGGTCCTGTGGAGCCTGGGCCTTTCTCAAAAGCGCTGTGATATCCTAATTCTTCTATTAATTTGACAAGGGAGGAGAACAGAGCACCTACCGTATCTTCCAATCTTGTTGTAGTTCTTGCTTGAGATTCTTGTCTTCGCATCAAGTCATCCAGAGTGATTGAGGTTTCGACTACTTCGGTAGCACCGTTGGTGAGACGTGGGTTGGTGGTGCCATTGACTGCTGGAGAGGGGTTGTGAGCATCCCCGATTATATTGACAGGGAAAATGTTAGAATTGGTAGTAATTGAGTCTTACCTAAGACCAACCATTTTAGATAGTTAAAGAACTGGATTCGTGACCAAGAGATTGATCTCCCATTGTGGTCGCCAATTGTTAGTACCCAAATATTGATTCTAGGAAAAACAATGTACTGTAGAAGTACTTTCTTTAGATTCGAAAATCAAAATCGTACAGGGAAATCCTAAACCACGATAGTATCCGTTCCTCCCTGCTTCAGTCACAAGGAAAGAAAATGGGTTGATCTTAGGGGAGGGAAGCAAAAAAAGTTGAAGGAATTTTGTGAGTTGAATTGTGTGTAGAGATGTAGAACTATTGAGAAAATCACAAAGCTTGGGAGAATGCTAAATCTGTTGTGTTTTCTGAATGGGCTAAGGAGCCTATTTATAATAGTTGAGAATTCACACGTTTCCTTGTAAAGTAGTGGAGTTGGTGAAGAGATGGAAAAGTGGATGTCGTGGAGATAATGGTATAACCGCCCTGGAATCTTCGGGAAACCATTACTTCATTACTCCATTATCTGCTCCAGTATTACCAGTACTTTGTAACTTCCATATCATGGGGTGTTGCCACGCCACATGTTGCTGTAATCGCCAGACCAAAACCCCATGAATAATCCCCCCATGTAATGTGATTTGATTTCTTGTAGGAATTGGTAGAGTCATGGACTCAGGATGATACTAGCACAAGCAAGAGCGAAAAGATGCTCGAAAGTGGGAAGATGGGAAAACTAGCGCTAGCGCTGCCAGGAGATTCAACTGTGGAAGTTTGCAACTTGAAATTATGCTTGATGCGACCTACAATTAGATGGTATGCATCTAATTAGCGTTTTTATTCAGATATGGCATAGCCTCTATTCTGAATGTTCACAATTTTGTATAATCAGCGTATTTTGTTTTATACAAATAGTTTGCATAGACGCACATGAGATAACGAGGATTTAGTTGAGTATAACTCTGAAATTTCTATGATGCGTATATATGCAAAAAAAGCTACAAGGCTAATTTAGCCAAATCTCAATATCCCTATCTCGATTTTCTTGCAGAATGTAGGATAGCAGTATGTATTCATAATTCTGATGTCGGGTCAGGAATTTATGCTTATTTATTTCATGCTTCTGCAGCTAGGCGAAAATCAATATTACAATTTTCTCCCTTGTCAAAAACTCACCATCAACAGGGTTAGGCTGAGAAGATGGTGAGAAAAGGATGAGGCAGATGAAATGATAATTAGATTTAGTTTTTTTTTGTATTAGATTTAAGGTAGTTATTGATGGAGGGTATTTTAGACCTTTGATATGGATATTAAGTCACCCCATGTCCCCATTTGGGACACATTAATCCACTGTAATTTTCATGAACAAAAGTCTACGGCCCCAATAATAAGGTTCTTAAAAAATATATTCATATCAAAAATACCGATTAAAGTTGGTAAAAAACTGAAAGATAATTAAACTTGATCCCATGATAATAATAAAATAACATTCATCAATTGTATTTTTTTGGTCAAATACTGCCGCTGAAATACTTGATTTAGCTAATAAACTATTTTAGGACATCTAAGCCTATCTAAAAGGTCAAGCTATATATAAAGAAAAATCAGTGAAAAGATGAAGCTAGGCTATAAAGTTTAAATAAAACTAATACTAGTTTTATTAAAACTAAGGGTAAATATGTAGATTATAAAATATAACATCTATTAGATGATAATTGTTCAAAAGTTAAAAGCTACCAATGAACTAGAAACCTTAAGATGAAAGCTGACAGTAAGCTGGAAACCTGAGTGCTCAATAGCTAAGAGCTGTCTCAGAACTATAGTCTAAGTATTCAGAAGCTGAAAGCTGCCTAAGACTATGAGCGATAATAAGTTTTTAGCTATTGACGGGAAACTGAGCGTAGTTTAGAGGGTCCCATCTTTGATAGAGTTTCCGCGAGAATTCTATAGGACCACACCATCAGACGCTGAGTGAATAACACCTGAAATATGCACATGTATAAATACCCAGAAAAACATGGTTATGAAACTAAGATTTAATAGAACCAAAACTGCTACTTTACTGTTTTATCTTTCCTCAGTTATATCCACTTATTTCTTTATCATTTATTTTTAATTCCTTTAAATTTTCTTTATAAGTTTACGAAATTTAGGTGAATGTTAGGTTGATTTAGTGGATTCTAGTAGTTAATCGATTAATCAAAGATCTCCGTGATATAATCTTGTGAAGGTGTGTAACTTGAAAATTATTTGTATCTTCATTGTGTTTATGCTGATGGTTAACAAAATTTGATACCATAAAGAAACCTTTGGATATGCCGATTGAAGTTCATTTTTCTTGTCGTTGCTAGTATTTTTGTGATTTTGAACCTATTATATATGATTACTATAATCAGTCAGTAACGAACGAATATCCATGCTTCAAAAAGAAAAAACAAAAACAAATATCCCGCAGTCAGTAACAACGGCATCCTTATTGTAAATATATATGATTACTCCTCTCCGTACCTGATACCCTATGTCGCAAATATACCTGATACAGTACTCGCGAGTACCTAAGCTATGTGTTTTTGTTTCTACTTTGAGCTTGACATGAAAAATGAATAAACAAGCTAACAACTTTAAAATTTAAGAAATTAAGGGATATAAGGATTAAGGAATAACTCTAAAATTCTGGCTAAACAAGCCATTATTGAATTTGCTTCTAATTCTATAACGAGTTTTTCATCTTTCTTTTTCTTTTTCTTTTTCTTTTTCTTTTTTTCTTACTTTTATTTTTAATGATAGTATTAGTGTCTACTGCGGTAGTGCCCTAATCTTCAAACGAATGGTGTGGAATTTGTTAGGGCTCTTGTTTTAGGTTTTGCTTAAAGAAAGAATTTTGCTGGGTTGTCATTCACGTGTAGTGTGTTGGAGTATTGACCGTTAAGATCTCGTTGCTGTTGAGACCTGAGACCTTCTTTAATTGATTGATCAAATGTCCCTTTACCTTTCATGTCACGTTTTTATTCTGGTTATTAAATTGTTAGATTAGGAGTGAAAAAGAAATCCTATATTTTTTCTTTTATCGGTATTAAATCCTATATTTTAAGTAGGGCTAAATCAAATGGTATTATTTATCCAATGGTTTGGTATGGTTTTAATTTTGTGAAAACAGTTGATTTTAGTATGATTCTGGTTTACCACAAAACCGAACTTAAAAATCGTTACTATTAGCCATTAAATTTTTTCATTCATGACCATTAGAATATATGACATAACCTAATTAGTTCCACTCCCTGTTTTTCACCATTTATAATAACCTTTTCATTTTATAATTACTTGTATTGTGAAGTCCTCTCTCGAACAAAATAATACGGAATTTAGTCAATTAAAATCAACTCCACACTCTATAAACTGAAACAGTTTCATCCTTTAATTGTTTGTTTGCAAATGATAATATTAATAAGATGTCATGTAGATACTCATTAAGAAGTGTACACTAACCGTGTACAAGGACATGAATTATGAACGTTACCGTAACTTATGTGTATTAAATATTAATATTATGTTTATTTTTAAAAAACAAACGGTTTTAAACCATTCATAAATAGTTTTGTACGGTTGCAAAAACTTTAAAACTGTTACCCATGGTTTCGGTTTTGGTTTCATCTAAAATCGTACCAAACTGTACAATATACAACCCTAACCTTATAATCTCTCTCTGGTTATCTTATACTTATGTTCATTTTCAATTCAAACATATACAACAAGAAAAAAAACCTAATTTATTTCCATCCGATATACAATAACGAAACACTTATAAAATAAACAGTATGAAATATTAATTAACTTTCTTAGATGGGAAAATGTTTGTGTAAAATGTGAGATCACTTTTTTCTCTTTCTTGTTTTTTTTTTTGAAAAAAGGTTTCCCTATTACTAATGATAGAAGAGCATTATTTTCCACATAAAAAGAGATGATAAATCATTACATCAGTAATTGGTTTGGATGTTCAGATAAGTAAGAATTGCCCATAAACTATGACCTTTTCCGTTACAAAAAATAAACACTTTATGTGCCTATATTATACCAGTTCTTATCGTTAAAATGAAATCTTAAGCTTTAAATTTATACCAAACTTAATTTTGTTTCCAAATTATACACTAATCTTGTTTTTGTTCCCTTGCATTTGTATACTTTTCTATTAGTAGCAAGAGAGTTGGTTGAGAGTCACTTTGAAAAGTGATATTATAGGCACTCTATTTTGCTACCCCTTGGAAAGTCGAATCTGCACCTGTTATCTCTAGTTGTTCTTTGATGGTACAATTAACATGCGAACCTCTTGCTTCTCTAATATCCAGTAGAATTTTATAAAGTTAGGCCAATTCCAGCACTAGATATAGGGTTTATCATTGACAAATCAATATGTTAATATCGAGTGCCATGTATCATGTCTTCCCTTCCATTTCTTGTATAGTTATAGTCCAAGCCTTATCATTTAAAGGGTTATAGTATAAGGATTGCATTATGTTATGCTTTGGATTGTAGACTACCATATAACCATTTATGAACTTAATATGTTGTTTGTTGTGACTACACTATTCTAATTTTATTCCCAAATATCATATTACACCTGGCCTTCCAGATATGCCAGATTGTTATACTGCAGAAGACCTTCCATTTCATAGCATAGCCACCCATATCAGTGTTCTCGAAACAATCATTCAACCAATCATGAAAATTATTAGCCCCATTTGTAATGTATTCCTTATCAAAGTTAAAATGCATGGCAAAGTTGCACTGAAGAAACAAGTGGGGGTTAGAGATTCATCTGCCTCATTACAAAGATTACATGTGGTATTTATGTCTGGGATGATAGTTATCACTTTGGTATTATTGGGAAGTATGGAATGAACTGTTTTCCAGACGAAGCTTTTAACATATGTAGTGGTATTCATATTCCAGATTTTACTCCAATTTTAACTTGTGGTGCCACTAATAAGAGTTAATATTTTTGTACAAAAGATTTCTCAGAGAAGTTACCTTTATCATTTAGTGTCCAATGTGGTATGTCATTGTAACCAACAGTTAGTAAGCTTATTCTCTTTACTATATCAATAGTTTAGGTATTAAAACACTCGGATAGTTTTCCTAAATCACAAGTATTATGGTTGGTAAACAAATGACTGACTTTTGTTACGCGATCAGTTCCACACATTGGTTTGTGAATTGGTGGCATTGTATTAGGGATCCAAAAAGCATCTGTTAAATCAATGTCGTTACCAATAGGTTGTACACATCTTTAGGTTAATCTCTGATTTTGGATAACGTCCATGTTAAATAACAACTTACAAGACGATTGATAACATTTATCATGTCGAATATTTACCACATCACTGATAGACACATTTTCGTGTCTATATTGCGCCCGAATATCTGCTTGGATAGTACTCGATTTTGCACTTAATATGTCTTTTTATGTCTTTGTAGGTATTTTTGAGAAATAAACATTTGCGAAAAAATCGGCTCGAAAAAGTGTTAAAGGCACCCACATTTTGGATTGGGGGCACCCCCTTTTCATTTCAAAAACAAAATATGGCGGGAACGCGGAAGTGAGTTTGTTGTATACACAATCACGTAAAATTTGGGTTGTTTTCGATTCCAATTTGTTCCAAAAGCTACAAAAGTTCAACACAAGATTAAACACATCGATTTGGAGTGATTTACGCCGGAAAATATTGCGCAATCGTGAATTTGGATGGAAAATTGGATTCCGGCTTGGAATCGGATTTGTGGAGAT
>JAJJMC010021281.1:426-29781 GCA_023531435.1 Papaver californicum | reverse complement strand
TTTGATAAAATCATCTCTAGTTTATTTTGCTTTGTTTTATTTAATTATATTAAGTCTATTATTTTCTAAAATCATTATCTTCACAAGTCTAGTAACGAACTCTTTTTACCACTATTCTAAAACACATCAATCACCATAAAATACATTTTCTTTAAGCTCTTTGCAAATATTTATTTGTTATCACAAAAATAAAAAACAAACAAAAAAAAAGTTCTATCCGGGATTTAAAATCAGGGTTTTGTTTTGTTTCTCACCAAATAAATTGATACATTAAAAAAAACTTCAACATATATTATAAAAACGCCAATAACGAATAAATATTCCAACTAAACAAAACTTTAGTTATTAGAACATTACTAAAAATATATCAGAATTCCATAACATAATAAGAGTTTTGATGCTATAAAATCCGCTTTAGTCTTCCTTTTTCCTCCAAAGACATTCCTATTACGCTCTTTCCAAGTAATCTAACATATGGCAAAAGGTAATAAACTCCAAATGATTTTGTTTAATTATTTTTGCCATCGAGTTTGTTTTTATGCCAGATCATAAAATTTTGAAGTCCATTTTTTGCACACTCCTCTGAAGACTGTATATGTGATATGTTTATTTGATTGATTGGTTGATTAGTTAAAAGAAGGTACAACTATCATCTATGTTTAGAATCTCAATCCACATACACATTTATTAGAGAGTAATCACAAAATCATACTCGAATTTCTGCATCTAGTAAAACCTATTTATTCACCACGTCATCATTTTGACTAGTTTAACTTATTTATAGATAAAAAATTATTACCTAAAAATCTATGCTAACATGACACAAGTGATTGCTATTAGACCCAGTGGCTGAGATATATCCGTGGGTTACAACTAGATGCTGGGATCTCTTCCCTTTCTCCCCGTATTAGCCAGATCAAATGATACTAGCGGTTTTTGTGCTCCTCTTATATGGCCCACTAGAACCCAATCATTTAAGAGTTAATGAGTTACTTTATTGCCTTTTATGACCCGTTGATCTCCATCATAAATTAGGGATTTTTTCCCACCAAATCTTCTCCTTTTATTTCTCCAGTTATATGAACCATTATCAAAATCATTATTTGCAACATTGAATCCTTTCGATTCATACTGAACTAGGGTTGAGATCTATATCGTTTCTTTTTGTTTTCCCCTTTTCTCTCTGAATTGACGATTTTAGGGAAGATAAGCATTAGGGTTTCGATAATGCCCTCCTTCTTCTGTCGACTGTCGTATTTAATTCAATAATTAGAGTGAAGTATTTCAAGTTATATCTATCAGATTAAATTAGGGTTTTAGAGTGATTCGACTAAATTATGGGTTTTAAAATGATTCGAAGAGGAATATTTTGATGATCTGATGTTTTTGGTGAATTTGATGATCATTTTGGTTCTTTCATGTGGCGATCTATTCTTTTGAAGAAGAATAAATATAAGTTCCCCCTTCACTTTGCTACTTTGAAATTTATTATTTCTGGTGATTTATTTTCAATTTTGTCTGTAATTTCTTAAATTTGTTTGTTTAATGTAATTGTAAACTTGCAAATTAATCATGGGGAAAATAATACATACTACTTTAGATTCTAATTTTTTTGTTAAGATTGGTTCGATTTCATTCATGTTTTGTAATTTTTTGTGCAATTTGTTTTCCCTGCAGATTTTTCAGGTTTAAAGTTAATGAGTTCCTTTTGATTATATTTTTTTCAAGTTCGTGAGTTTGCTGATTTTGTTGATTCACTACTTATGGTGCTCTGATCTATGATTCTGTTTCCAAAGATTGAAAAGACTGCATAGCCTTGCCATGTTGTTCCTTTTCTTCTTATTATCCTCCTTTACTCAATTCTTATCAACATCGAAGTGTTTTCTGATGCATAATTTTTTTAATAATGGTCTCAGGTTCATGCGGAACGGTGTATCATGGTGTTTGGTGTGGCTCGGTATGTTTACTTTTCCTTCGAGAATTTCATTTGCACAATTCAGGACACTGGTGTGGCTCGATATGTTTACTTTTCCTTCGAGAATTTCATTTGCACAATTCAGGACACCGTTATATATTTTCCTAATTTGTTGGCCGGAAGTGCCACATCTTGCTCATTCACATGAATTGTTGCATGTAGAAGTAGATCAGCAATTATGATACTGATGCTAGCATTATATAATTTTGTTACACCCTGGAGAGAATGCTAGCATTTTTCGTGGTGTTAACTAGCACTTTCGTGCAGGATGTTGCAGTAAAAGAATTTTCAAAGCTCGATTACTCGGATGATTTGCTACGTTCCTTTAGACTAGAGGTAGTATCACAGGCTAATCTTTCTTTCTTAATATTTAAAGATAAAATTAAATTGTACCTGGTATTCACTTCAGGCCCTAGAAACAACTAAATAACCTTCTGAGAGGCAAAACTAACAAAAATCTTCCCTTTCCAGATTGAATGTATCTTTCTATCTAGAATTCATCTTCATTATGTGTTTAAAATCTTGGATCCTTGAATTATTAAGGAATACATTGATTTCGTACAGGTTCCTTTTAAAGGTTTTTTCTTTAGATTTTCGTTGGAGAACGCTCAACATGACTATTTTGTTTTTCGGATTGGTTTTGTTTTAGTTAGGGGGCTTGATTGATTGATTTTGCAAATATTTTGAGTTACTTTTATTGTTTGGTTGTCGAGATTGTTTGTATGATGTCGGGCATTTCTTTGTTTTTGCAGAAATTAACAGTTGCTTGGATTAAGGTATCAAAACATATGGCCGATTTAAAGGTATTGCTTTGTTTTTCAAGTGAAAATTAAAAATTGGTTTTTGTTTAATTGATATTTGGTTGTTTTCAAGTGATTTAGTTAATCATACTGATTTCAATTTGTCGATTCATGGGTTAGTCTATATTCCAATAGGTGCGTGGTTATTCCAATATCGCATGCGAGTATATCTTTACCTTATTAGGCACAACAATCACTGTCTGTTTATTCACAGTTTCTCTCTGTTTTCCATTGCGCACAGAAATTGATTTATATTTATATTCTATTTTTACAGTTCGTAGTGGTACATACACACACCATTTGAAGGCTACACATGGAGGTTTGTGGTTTTGTTTTTGTTTTTATTGTTTGAAATCTTAGATTTGATTTCCATTGAACATAGAGATTTATACTGATCGGAAAAAAAATATACTGAACATAGAGATTTATATTTTGAATTGTTTATTTGCACTTGGTATTAATTAAACACAGAGAATGATATTTTAAATCAGTTGTTCTCTTTACAGAGGGTGGTACCGTTAGGGGTGCACAAAGGTTGGTTCGGCTCGGTTTTTGGTGGAACCCTGTACCTGTACCTCTCCATGGTCGGTTCTCAAATTTTGTACCTGTACCCTGTACCCTGTACCCTCGGTTCGGTTCCAGTCATGGGCCCTGTACCCTTTGTTGTTGTTGTTTTTTTTTTGACAATTATTTTGGTTGCATCTAAAATTTAAATATAAATGTAAATTGTTGAAGTAAAAAAGATAGAAAGTTTAAGTGTTGCTACCATTCCAATCTCATTACGAAATGTATACAGTACTAACTTCCATCAAATAAACACAAACACAACCATCTACATGTTTCCTCATGGATGCATACCATTCTTATCACCATGAGCATGTTTCCTCACCAGCTTACAGGTAAGAACTTAGTTCAGAATGGGAAAAAAAACATAAAAATGGTTATTGGATAACCTGCAGCCTACCAGATCAGCTACGATCTGCCATGGAGCAGGGTGGTTGGCAGATCGGTCCTATTATTAATTCTCTATTATTGCAGAAATTTATCATGATGGGGCATCCAGTAGAAAGACCATGGCCAAACTTGTTTTAAAGCCTAAGTTAACAACACATAGTGGAAACAGAACAAAGTTATCTACAGGCAAAAGTGAAAGAAGCTGAACCACGTATGATATCTGCAGTGTGCGATAGAAATCATACACTTTAACACCTAGTTATATAAACAGAAAGAAACAACTAATTAGATCCCATATGCATGAATTGATGGCCTAAATAACACTCTTGAGGTGATGACCTCACACTACACTCTCCACAAGACAACAATTTGCAAACACCATAGCAGAAGGGTCATTCAATGAAACCTATGTAACTAAATTTTATGTAGGAGGGTGCCAAAAAAAATGATCAGGCGTTGTTGTGGCAACTAAGAGATACAAGAGACATTCATCTCTTCAATGGTCTTGGCTATTGCACTACATAAACATCTATCGAAAATACCAATAATTAAGGATCACCTATTGGAATACAATCTGATTCAGGGTACAAGGTACAGGTACATGTCGGTTCTGGGGTAGTACCTGTACCTTGTACCCGGTTGTACTCGGTTCCCATTTTTTGTAAAATGTACCCTGTATCTTGTATCTCGGTTCGGTTCTTCTAGGGTACGGTTTCTTCGGTTCCTATGCAGCCCTAGGTACCGTGGTAGTACAAAGAGACATCAAGGGAAAGTTACATTGGGTAAGGTGTCTGATAACTTTTTTTTCTTCTTTTTTTTCTTTTATGATGGTTTAGATTCATAGTACAAATTTTGACTTTTTTTGATGATTTGGTTAGTTGAGGATTAAAGACTTGCGTTGAGCCTTGGGAGGGATTTTAGACAATGATGCTAGCCTGCTTTACAACTGATTCAGTATCACATCAAGGTACATTCAACATCTCATGAAGTTTTTTCTTTTATAATAATTTTTTTTGTTAATCATGATTTTGTTTTTGGCAACAATTATTTTTTAGGACTTATGATATGAACCAGTTTATGGACTGTATATAGTGTAGAAATTCAGAATTTTAGTAGAGTAGATTGTAATATTAACTTGATTTCTTAGATAGAAATTTGGTTTTGGTTTTATGTTAATGGTTTTATACTAAATTTCTCAGCCAGTTCATACCCAAATCTTCTCTTAACTTGCATTAAACTCAAATTCAGGATAAACCCATCTTTTCTAATCAATTCAGGACCCTCACAACTTTGAAATTACTTAACAACCTTAACCATTTTTATCAGAATTTGAACGGCATACAAAACCAGGTCTTGGACTATTTTTGCAGCTTCAAATCGAACCTAGAAAAATATCAAACTCTCACCAGTTTTCTTCTCCGTCTTGGTTCAAATAAAACTCATATATCTTCTCACCAGTTGATTTGTTGTTACCGTCCCTACTTGAGATATGTTATATGTGGTATTTTGGATGTATATTCGTTATAAGGTTCTCTTTTCTCGGCTTTAACATCTTGAATTATTATGTTACATTGTCTTACTTGGGAAATTTTGGTGTCTGTATTGCAGTTTTTAGCTGCAACACTTTTATTGAGGTTATATTTTTTTAAAAAATTGTGAAATCTAATTATGTGATCATATAAATTGTAGGACCCATAAGTTGTTGAAAGCCAAATATTGACGACAACAGTAAGTCAGATTCGTAGTGTACAGGCAAGCTTTTCATCGTTGATCACTGAAGATAGGACAAGGCTGTGCAGGTTTGCTGGATGGTTTGATGTTCATTTCCGAGTACGTCTTTATTCAACATCATTCATGATAATAAGCTAATACTTATTGTGCTTTGAAACAGAATGCAGGGACTTGAAATTTTCTTTTGCTTTGGTTTCAGGGAAACAAAGAAAATCCAGCTAAAAATGAGGTTGAGTTGACAGCTGCTCCCGGTATGGAAAACAACACATTTGGGGCCAACAGGTACTGATACCCTATGCTGAAAACTACCAACTCATTCCAGAATGTTACATTCTTGCAAACTCTGAAATCCTAATTTTGGTTAGGGGGAATTACTTAATGCCCCCACATTGCTAATACTCATTTCAATATGTCCCCACTTTTATTAATAATGTCAATATGCCCCCACTTTGATCAAAAAACTTTGATAATACCATGAATATCCTTATAGTTTAAATTTCAAAATGCCCCCACTTTAACTATGGTTTATTAGAAAAAATTTGAACCATTGATTTGTATTTATACATGGTTAAAACAGATTCAAGGGTAGTATGCTAATGGTTAGGGCTTAGAATACACATTCTTCAACATACATTATGGGCACCATTGGGTACATAGATCCTGAGTATGCTCGAACCTCTCGCCTCACTGAGAAGTCAGACATCTACAGTTTTGGCATTGTTCTGCTTGAGCTTCTTACTGGAAAGAAAGCAGTGGATAATGACTCCAATCTCCACCAGCTGGTAAAAACTTCACTTCTTTCTTTCTTTTTATCATAAAGCATATAACATGTTCGGTTCTAACGGTAATGTACAAACTCATTTACTCAGATAATATCCAAGACTGCAAACAATGCAGTAATGGAGACATTTGACCCAGAAATATCCTCTACGTGTAAAGATCTTGCAGCAGTAAAAAAGCTATTTCAGCTGGCCCTGTTGTGCACCAAAAAACAACCCTTTGATCGGCCAACAATGCATGAAGTAACTCGTGTTCTAGAATCCTTAGTACATATTGCTGATGTTAAACAATCTCCTCCACCAGGCTCAGCACCACCGCTACCATCTTCATTGACGAACGTGCCCAGTTACATGGAAGAATATGCTAATCTTAAGAACCCTGGCATGTTATATTGTGCATCTGTTAGTACTTCTGACGCTCAACTCTTTCTGAAATTCGGGGAGGTTATATCTCAGAACACCTAGTGATCGTGTAATTGAAGCTGGGAATCAATGGATGATATTCTGAATATGTTGTATAAAAGAGATCTATTTAGATAGCCATTCACACTAAGATATGTATTTAAGAGACCTTGTGAAGATGATGGAAATTCCTATTAGTTGTGCACTTGGAATGTTTTTTTCTTCACCCAAAATATGTTTCTTTAGCAGGGCCATCAACTATTGTGCTGTATCTCAGATTATCTATAGTATTTTTGGTCGAGTTGCCATTATAGCTGCCTGTACCCACCAATAACTTTTGCAAGTCTGAAAACTTGCTTAAAAAATAGTTTGTCAGCTAGCTGACCAGTTCACTAATTCATCTTCTGATTCTGAAATCAGTGATTCATTTGGACTACTCGATCTTACTAATACCCATACGCTTCACGACAGTGTTACGAATCCCATCAGCAACTTGTAAGCAGATTCCACCTTGTTCAAGTCCAGGTATATAATTCCTAACTTCATTCTTAATCATATCTTGCATCACAGATAAAAACTCAAACTAAATGGTAGAAAAGGTTTCTCAGCAGGAGGATGAATTGAGAACGATTCATGATTAGGAAACTGTCGATTCTGATTCTGATGATTCAGAACCATATGTTATGGTACAAGCTGTTGCATTTGGGGTAATGGTGGAAGAGGTGGTAATAACTGAATATTAGTAGGAGTAGGTGGTTGTTGAGGCAGGGGTGTTTGTAATTGTGGTGGAGGTGATGATCTAATTGCAGGACTATATCTAACATGATGGTTTTGATTTTTATTTGCTACATCAGATGATGATGAATCAATAACTGTTCCTGGGTATTCTAATCCCTAACCATTAGCATACTAACCATGTATAAATACAAATCAATGGTTCAATTTTTTTCTAATAAACCATAGTTAAAGTGGGGGCATTTTGAAATTTAAACTATAAGGATATTTATGGTATTATCAAAGTTTTTTGATCAAAGTGGGGGCATATTAACATTATTAATAAAAGTGGGGGCATATTGAAATGAGTATTAACAATGTGGGGGCATTAAGGAATTCCCCATTTTGGTTATTATGAAGTAACATTGTCAGTTTTATAGGAGTCATTTTATCTCTCAGTTTGAGTTTTTATCCCTCCTTGCATGACACATTTTCAAAGATAGGGCCTACATTTGATGTATTCTAATATGGGATTTTATTCCGAATAACTGACTAGGTCAAATACTCATAGTTGTTCACCCCAATAGTTGTTTTTAGAGTCAGTAGCACATGTCGGTTGTATAGAAAAAGAAGCAAATGTTTGTTACAAGTTATAGCATCAGTAGGTATGTCGGAGACACTCATATGATGTTCTCTGCCAGCAATGTGGTAAACTCAATTGAATTTTATTTGCTTTAAGTCAGATTGTATAATGAGGAAATTAGGCAGAATGAGTCACAAATATGTTTTATAATCCAGCAATCGTTGTGTGAACTTATTCTATATTTGTGTATTTCTGATTCTGTGCAGGTGTTCCTCATGCACCCTTCTGTACATGTTTGATAAGGGGATGAGTTGAATGTTTATTTCTCAATGGATCGTTCCAAAGAAAACCATCGGTTGATGGAGGTTGAGCTTGGTTGTGAGATGCAGGAGGCATCTGGGAAACAGTCTAAATGGTTTCCACTGATACCCTAACTCTTCAAATCATGGTGTGTTAGTTTCCTTAGATTTTGTTACATGGTGTACCATCTATTCAATTACGATTTAATTTTTCCTTATTATAGCATTCATTTTTTGTTTATTTTATGATCGCTCCTAATACTTTTCTCATTGTGCAACGTCCAATGTTGACGAGAGATATCGAGGAGCCAAATTTAATCAGCTTAGAGGCGTCAGCGATCAGTTGAGCGTGTAAATCTAATCTTTTCCTTTTGAGATGGATGGATGCTTTACCTAAACTAAAATGTACTCATGCTTTCTGTTCTCTTTCCTGGAAAAAACTTTAGCAGAAAAAGAATATACGAGATCATTGGATGGGATGGCAGCAAAAAAGACCGTCTTCATGATTACTGCTACCAACATGCCTGATATCATTGATCCAGAAAGCTTGCAAATATGCAATAGTGATTAAGAAAATATGATATTAGAGAGGACATTGAGAAAGTGAAAATCAATTGTTGAAATTGTTTTGTAATATGCAATAACGATTAAAAAAATGTTACATCATTTAAATTAGAAGAAACTAACATTATCAATTAAAAATAAAATACAAATAATCTTAACCGGGTGAAAATTATCAAAAGATCAATTCGAAAAATAAGTGGTGTGATTAGGGGAGCTTTCACAATGCTAAAATGCGACATAACATCACCTCATAATATCAAGTCAAAATCTAATGACAAAACAAAAAATATAATCATACTGTTCTACAATGTTTACTTTAAAAAAAATTCATTTACCATGCGTACCAACCTTTTAAAACCTATTAATACATCAATTACATAGAAGGCGTCACATAGTATACCATCCATTCTTTGATGACCAGTTGATATAAAAGAATAGGTATGCGGGTATACGGTCTCGAGACTCATCTTACTGGTTATATGGTCAAATAAAGATGAAGTACCTGACTCATCTTACTGGTTATATGGTCAAATAAAGATGAAATATCTATTCTTTGATGACGAGTTGGTATGTGGGTTTGTGTTTTTTTTTCTCTCGTTATAAATTTGATGCAATGATACAAACAAATAGCCTTTAATTCAAATGTTACGCTATATACAAAAATTATAACCTTTAGTTTAAATATTGATGAGTTTGATTTCCTTAACTAGATCTATGTCTTCACATAAACACTTAACACTTAACGACACTAGACATATTAAAACACTATAAAGTAGCCCGTAAACTTTTAGTCGGATTTGACCAAACCCATTAACATATCTCTACAATTAGAATGCCTAAAATTATATTAATATAATACACTTTTAGGTTTCTTAATAAAAAATGCTATTGTCTAAATAGAAATGTCGCCTTAGTTCAAACCGTTGGGTGCTGTAATAGTGACCTATACAGCTGGGCACGTGTCATAATTTTATCAACATAAAAAGAGAAACCGGAGAAAACGAAGTTTTGTGGGGGTGCTTCTTCCTCTTTTCTTTCTGATTTTCTCTCTAAACAGTGAAAGTGGAATGTTGCCCTTGATAAGAATATAAAATGGAAAGGAGTTTGAGGTGGATCTGGGCTAGTTTTATAGCCTTGAATACAACTGATAAAATACGGTTACAACAGTTGAATTTTGACTGGACAATAATGGTTGTTGTTTGTCTTTGAAGTTTTTCGGGGTTATGAAGTTGGGTATTTATCAAACTCAAGTTTCAAACAAAAATCAGAAGAGGATTTGGGTTTGTTTTGTGCAGAGAAAGTCAGCAAGAAGCAAGGTCAAGAAATCTACAGAAGGGAGACAAATCTACACAACAAAGTCACCTTCTCAAGCACAAAATATTGCACAACAATTGTTTGGTGAAAAGCCTGAAAGAACAGAAAAAGAGGGTGATGTAATTGTTGTTTGAGTTGATGGTTCTCATGGGTTGTTGCAAGAGTTTAAAGGTGAAGTTCATATTAAGGTAGCCTTAGAGAATCTCCATTGAAGAAGGTTGGTATAAGGTTTTATTTATTTGATGTGTATTCACATGATTTAATCCACATGCTTGTTTCTTTGAAGTATCTCATTTTCCACTTAACTAGTCCATGAAGTAGTATATGGATGGGAAATGTTTCTGTTTTATAAGCATGAATTGATCGAGAAGCTTTTAATTCACAGTTTTAATTCTGTTGTATATCATGTTTTTATAGTATTAGGAATCGTTAGTTATGTTAGCATATGAGTAATAATATGCGTATCCCTTCTCTAGTGGGAACTAGATTATCTATCACGTGATGTTATTCATTGATGGTTTAAAGGTTGTGATACTTGTTATTACTACTCATTGGATTGTTCTTATTGTGTAGGCTGATTGATGTGTTCAATTGAGCACATGTCGTACATCTGGCAATTGTTCATGTATCATATTGCTTGGATGATGATTCACTGCATTGTTCAACTTCATTATGTTTAACTAAAATTTATATATCTTATATGATCTATGGATGGGTGAAGCATTAGAGAAGGCAAGTTACTCTTGCTCCGTTATTTATTATTGTTGGTACTTGAGTTTCAATGTTAGAACTACTTGGAAACTTAGTCTAGCTGATGAAACCTTAGCACGAAGTGCGAATCTGTTTTTCTGACATCTATAACGTATCACTGTTGGAACCATAAACCGAAATCTAGCCGTTAGAATTAAGTGAATTTGGATATGTTATTCATAGATATGTCAGGAAAACTCGGTTAAAATTTCATAATAATCAGATTAGTAAAAGTTGTATAAACTTCTGTAGTACAGAGAATCGTTTCTACAGAATTTGTACAATGTTGCTGAGTTCTTGAGAATAAAACGAGGCACTTACAGTGCATGGATTTGTCTGGTTTTTGGATATGAGTAACCCATTTATGTGATGATTCAGCCATAAAAATTTCAAAATAAATGAATCATGATAAGTACCCCAAATAACGAATGTTCCGCAGTTGCGCCTAAAGAAATTCAGTCTCGTTTGAGCATATGAAATCTGACATAACTCGATATCTAACCGTTGCATTGCTTTTAAATTTCTGTACAATGTCTTTGTTATAATTGCAAATGTATGGTTAAAATTTCATTATGATCCGATCTGTATACATTGGGAGTTCGATAGGAACAGTAGATGACGTAGAATCACAGATGTGCGCTTGTAAGGGCAAATTTACTGAATAGTGTTGTACGTTGTTTGGAGTTTGAATTGTGATGCTGCTAATCTTTTAATTCTTTAATTAAGCTTGGATATAATTGATAAGGATCTTCTGTTTCTTAATAAGTGGATTGGTTGAGTATTATGTGGTGTACTTGTTGTTTGTCACTACTTGGTAAATGGGTGGTTATGTGAGTTCAGTTGATATTGGTTTATGTAGTTCGTGTGAATAGAATCGCATTCCACTATGGTCTGATCCTGATATAGGTAGGTGCAGGTGTTTAATGTGTTGCATTCTTTACCATGTTGATTTCTTTGTTAGCTTTGCAATTGATTTTGGAGGTAACTGTCCGTTGAAGATGATTTCGGGCACCAGCTCTAGAATAGGTATCATTAAGTGCTTGATGTAAGTTTAAAAACCATTGAACTTCTGTACATGTAAGTATTCATATTTCCCAAGGGATAATGTAGGAGTTATGTCGGTAGGCACGTGAAAAATCTATTTAGCATTAAACATTCTTGTATTATGGCTTGCAAATGTTGTCACGGGGATTTTATTATTTCACTTTTTGTGCCACTTATAATGGTTATGGTGTTGTTGGTTATATTATATCATTTGCTCTTCTACTGACACAGTTGGGTAAACAATGGATTTATTATGCTTATTATTGAAAGTAAACCGAAGCAACAAACAATGTTCAGCTATCTTTATTGTGTTATGCTGCTTATATTTTTTCAAAAATTTACTTGATATCTAGTGAGAGATAGTTGCTATCATAGTGGGTAGTTCATACTATCTAAATAAACTTGATGAACTACGGTCGTGCTTGATCCCTTCGAGTTACGGAGAGGGTACGTAGGCAGCCATTATACGGTTCAGCACAAGTGCTTAAGGTTGTTCATATCATCGGGAAAGAGTTGGTTACTGCCAAGCACCTCATACCATCTATTCAGAGATGATTGCAACATTGGAAGGTTTCTATCGTTGGTAAGAGATAGTAGCAGTCAACCCACTGGCTGTGCATAGTACCTAGAGGGATGATTGCAAACTCTTCAAGGTTGTTCATATCATCTAATGGGAAATGAAGAAGAGAATTCATACTGCTAGTGAGACTTAGAGATGGTTGTTGACTTTAAGGCAACTCATACCATCTGATAAGGATGGTTGCTGCAGATGGTGGTAGTTCATATCATCGATCTAGAGGTGATTACTAACTCTGTAGATTAGTTCATATCATCTGAGAAAGGCAGTTTATCTGGTTGGACCGACTGTGAGTTACCAGGTCATAATTGGACCCCCCACCACATGTGGATGAACCGTCTGGGAAGGTGAGATTGTCAGACCTTAATTGGCAACCCGCCACCTTGGTGACTACTCGGAAGACCGTTTTGGAAACGGTGGCATGACACTGGGACTGATCATAAACGGTGTGCGTTGTCAGGCCGGCTAGCATCCCACCGCCTCGGTGGCTACCCGGAAGACTGTTTTGGAAACAATGGTCGTATCTGACTACCCTGACAATGAAATGACCCTTAAAACGAGGCTTCTGTTCAGCAAAATCCCATAATCAGAAAATTCTGTGTATGCTTGGAGATGATTGTCACCTGTACAAGGTGATTCATATCATTTGGTTGGTTATATAAATATCAACAATGATATCTAAATCTGTGAAGTTGTTTGATAGATTCGATGGTCCTTGGAATGGATATTGTGTTTGTCTGTGAAGAAATTGAAAAAATTTGATCGATAAATATTTGTTTGGTAAAAATCAAATTGGTCTTAATGATTTGATAGCCTGGCTCTTCGAGTGGCGTATTAGAATGTTGGAACTTTCCAAATGGATGACAACCCAATCCGTTGAAAATGAAAAAAAAAATGGTCCGTCACACCCGTGTTATGAGGCACGGGGTTTGCAGCACGGGTCAAACCCTAGTTTCATTTTCATACAATTAAACATTCGAAAAATCGCCACCTTCTTTGCAAGAAAATTGCACTTAAGATACTTTCAACCCTCCAAATTCAAATAGTTAAGTATTGGTTAGCAACGGTCAAATCATCAAATGGGACACGGCCACACGGGTCATTCTATGATCTTCTTTTTTTGTGTTTGTTTTCATTTTTGATGCAAAAGAAGGAATAAGAAAGTGTGACAGAAGGCATAAAGAAAGAGAAAACTGTAAAAGCTATCAAAGAACCTACTCGCACGTATCACTAGGTCAAATCTGGCGGTAAAATTTATCTATAGTAATTACTGCACAGTATGTAGCTTCACCGACAATGAGTACCAAATTAAAGTAAGTTTCGGTTAGTGACAGAGGAAAAGTAAAATCTAAGAAAACTGAAGAGTTTTTAATAACAGACGATTCCAATAGATATATATAGTGGTACTAGTGGGAAACGCTTATTCGTGTTTTCTGCTTCTTCTTCATCTTCTTTATAATCTTCGGGAGGGATTTGTTGGATCTCTGAAATGGCTTCAAAACTACTGTTGGTTCTGGTATTCATCCTTGATCTCATAGCTTTTGGTCTTGCTGTTGCAGCTGAACAAAGAAGAAGAACTGTAAGTACAGCCTCTTTCTTCTTCTTCTTCTTTCCTTTTTTTTTTTGTTTTTTTTTTCATACTTGAGAGATGTATGTTTTGTTTAATTTCTTCCCTCATTTGTAGTATTTTCACATTCTTTCTTTAATTTGTTGATTTATTTGCTCAATGGTTTGAACTGAATTTTTAGGTAAGTAAACACCCAATTTACTTGAGATCTAAGATTAATTAGTTGGTGGAGTATGGAATGATCTTTGGTTCCTTTGTTTGTTAATTGTTAGAATTTTATTCCTCAATAATTAGTTCCTAATCTTCAATAATCAGTTTGAGATCTTGTTTTTCTTTTCTTTTATCTTTTTGCTATAGATAGATTAGATTAGACAATGTTTTTTTAGATTCCCGTTTTTAATGTGTGAGTTGGTACATTTCTATATAAATAATGTATGAGCTGGTTCAGGAGTAGAAGGCGATATCTATAATCGGGCCTCATTTTCAGGCCCCATATGGAACTGTACATTAAACCGAATAAGATAAAATGCAACAGATTAACAGAAGGTAATTTGACTATACTGAGAGTTGTGTTAAACACATAAGATCCTTGTGTTAAAGGATCACATTATTTTAAGAGATTATTATTCATCATTCATCGGAAAAGAAAAAGAAAAATAGCAATGCTTCTTCACATGGGATCCATGTGACCAAATGGACAAATATACAGATATACAGTATTAGTTTATCCACCACATTCTCATGGACCTCATATACAAACACGTACATGGATAGTATGCTGGATGGAAAATGGGGAGATTGTAGTAATAAATTCTCTTCTTCTTTTTTCACATTCTGAAATTGCTTATTTTTCTGATCTTCTATCCACATAAGAAATTTCCCTTGTATGATAGAGGAGGTCTTTATCTTTTTTAAGTTTAAGTATTTCTAACTTTGAATCTTCTTCCGGACATTGGGAAGGGGAAGGGTCTTCTTTGATGGATCGTTCTTGTTCCTGTTTAGTCCCCTTCGTTTCGGAAATTGTTTCGATTTCTACATCTCTCCCTCACTTTCCCCCCTTTCTCCCGTTCCTGCGGTTTCTTTTAGTTTCGTAGTGACAATAGGTGACGGTATTCTTGGGTTGGACGAATTTTCTGAAGAGGATCGTTTAACTGTAGCTACAGCATGAAAAACTGAGCGTTGAGTATCGAATTTTTAGCAGAAACACATTCTATTTCACCAGTTTTACAAAGTGGGGATGCTTGTGCATACATTCAGTCTAAGATTCTGTATGCTCTCACCTAATTTCTCGAAATGTTTTCTGGCAGGCCATCGTCGTTCAGGATAAAGACAAAAATTATGACTACTGTGTCTATGACTCAGACATCTCCACCGGCTTGGGTGTTGGCTCATTTTTGTTCCTTAAATTCTTATAATGGTGGCAAGCAGATGCTTTTGCTGCGGTAAATCTCTAAGACCTGGTGGTGCAAGGGCATGGGCAATCCTCCTATTCATTGCTTGCTGGTATGTTACCATTTTCTGGAACTGAATCTTACATGCAAAATTGGAAATTGTTGATTAAACAAATTTGTGGTGATGTATGATCAGAGACTTCATATGTTCTGCTAAAAAAGTGCCTAAACCATTAGAATTTCCTGTCCAAAATTTAACTCGTAGGATTTTTTATTTGCACGTTGATGTCATATTGCAGTTTTTCTATGTTGATACTCTGTATGCTTAATACATGAGTTATCATATGGTTATAAATATAGGTAGCAACTAAGCCTGGAATAAGGGATACAAGAAAGGAAGGTTCTCACTAGTCTGGGTTTTAAGATCAGGGTCTTCTCTCTGTGGGTACCCTTCAACTTTTTGGTTAGGAGTTAAATAGGTATTGAGTGCCAGTCAGTGTTGTAGTTTGCTGTCTTATGTATTATCCACCGTAAATTGTTTTTCTTGTGTGTTTCACCAATGTATAGCTCGCTGATACCTGGTCTTCTATTTTGCATGCTATATATAGAATTTGACTATCTAGATCCTTGGGGTTATCTTCTTCTGAATAATCACAACTTTTCATGCGTTCTTAATCAAGGTGAATCAGACTTCTTGGTTTTCTCTGTAACTAACTGTATAAAATTGAATACATCTGTAGGGCGACGTTCTTTATCGCCGAAATATGCTTGCTTGCTGGGTCCGTGAGGAACGCATACCACACCAAGTACAGGAATCACTTTGCAGTTGAGAACTATTCTTGCAACACCGTGAGAAAGGGAGTGTTTGGAGCAGGGGCAGCTTTCATCGTATTCACAGGGATACTAACAGAAATCTACTATGTTTGCTATGCAAGAGCGAAGGATGGTTTCCAAGCACCATACGGCAGAGATGCTGGCGTTGGTATGGGCACTTACAGCTAATCTTACTTGGCAGAGATGCGACGTCCTAAAGCCTCGCCCGGGTCTAGGCGGGAACCTAGAATCTCGGCCAGACACAGACGTCGCAAACTTTACCGTTAATGCATACCACAGCAGAAACCTAAGGAAATTCAAAGTAATCTCATAGAGACAATGGTGATATAGAATAAAGAAGATTGAGAAGAGAAGAAAGAAGGAAAACTCCATCTCTGCCACAGACAATCATTCACCCTATTCTCGCTACCACAGCTCCATCTCTTCTGTCTTCTTCTCTAAACAATCTCTGTCACTTTGAATTTAAACTCATACCAACCTTCTCTTGTCAGTTCCGGTCATAATTCATCACCAGACTACCAATTTATTTAACCGTACATAATATGGCAAAGATGCCATTTCTTCTCCTCTTCTCGGTCAACTCAGCTCCACTTCTTATTTCTTCCCTGTAATCACTAAAACCATCATTCTCTTTTCTATCCGTTTCTATAAAACTAACCTATCTTCTCTGCCCAACTCAGGTCCCTGATTTATTGTTTGACAGGCGAGAGGCTAGAAGCTCGCCTGTCTTTAACGGGCGAGGGTGTAGAACCTCGCCCGTATTTCTAACACACAACTCACACGTTTGTAGCACGAAATGCCAAAATCTCGCCCCACTGGGCGAGCTCATGTAAGGATCGCTGCGGGGTATGGGAATTATGCATAAATCTTTACTTCTTTGGGCGGTTGGGCCCAACTTCTCCTACATGTCTAGGTCTCTTTGGGTGCGACTGCATCGGGAATGAGTCGAAGTTGTACAATAATGGAGCAACCAGAAACCCCATAATGGTTGTACCAAGCTGTCATCCCAGATTCCTGAACATAACTCAAAGTTAGTTCCTTTTATACAATGCGTCATAAGACTACCATTAAACCTCTCTGGTTCCCGTTAAACGTCTCTAGACGGTCTAATAGTTTGGAACAGTTAGGGCGGGACCATTAAACATTACAGTACTGGTCCGAACTCAATTCCGGTAAATAAGTGAAAACTACCATCAACAGCATATAACGTGGATTTTACACTAACTAACCCCACAAAATAGATCATTTATCCTCTTCTTCATACTTCGAAGAAAATTTTATTGCTAGGTCCAAACTTTGAATCTCCGGAACTTAATATTACATGTTTTCTTAGCAGCAAAAATGTTTTTTTTTTCTTTCCCCTTTTCTTTTCCCAGAGGTCAAGTCCTTGGCCCCTTCTAGCTTTTGTTTCTTTTTTGCCTTTTCTTTTAATAAAGCCTCTTCGGAGTTTTATCAAGAAAAAAAAAACGACAAAAATAACCTTATATACATATATAAAATCGATGGTTAAAAAAACACGATACAAATTCTCATTTGTTTTTATCTCTCATCTTCTCCTTCTCGACAGAGGAGAAAGAGTGTTTGAAATAGTTTTTTCTCGCTTGACTTTTTTCTATGTCTTGACTTAAATCAAAATCAGAAACTTCTGTTTCCTCTTTATGATTCCTATTAGGTTAAGGCTTCCTCACTGGTTGTTGAAGAGCATATTCATCACTCTATAAAGGTTGGTAGTCTCTTCCGTGATTATTTTTTATCTTATTCTTTGGTAGGTATATTTGATCATTGGATATATCTTTTGGGGTGTGTTATGATCTCTTCCTCCCGGATCTTTTGATTCCAGTTCCTTTAATTTCTTCTCATCCTCTTTTCCTTAATTTTCTCTTTAATTTCCCTCTGACTCTGCAAACCCTAGTTGGTATCTGATCTCCTTCTTCTGTTATTCTTTTCCTCTCTGCTCCTCCCTCCTAATTTGGTTAGATTATTTCTCCCTGTTCTATCTTCTCTATGAACGTCTCTCCTCCCACGTATTTTTCTTTCTCTTTCATGGATTTACTGAATATGAAGACAATATCTTTCCTCCAACTAATCCTAATTGTGTATCAATGGGGCATGATTGCTCTCACTTCTTGTATGATTTCAAGAGGTGTTTGTCATTTCAAGTATAAAAGGAAAAAATGGATTAAGTTATCTACATATAGCTTGAGTTGGTTTATGGCTTTTTTCCTCAAATTTCCATTCAAACATTTCAGGACCAACAATAGAAATTATTGACAATCTGGCAACAACAATGAAAAATAATTTAAACATAGAATTTGTGATGGAACCAGTGGTCTACCTAGACAACATATGGTGTTAGAGAAAGAAAAAGAAAATTACTCTTCTTGTATGCTTGGAAGAATCTGTAGTCATTTCACAATATCAACAAATAGAGTGTGGAAGCTGGTAAGGGAGTCTTGGCCCATTCTCAGAGAGGTAACTATAAATAAATTCGGTGCAAGACTAAATTTTCACCTATACAAATTTGGTAGTGAAATAGATATCATGAGAATCAAGGATGATGGCCCTTGGGTTCTAGATGGTTATCTGGTAGTACTGATTGATATACCAAATGAAGGCTTTAAGTTTGGAGCGGTTATTAACCTGTACTATGAAATGTTCATAGTCTATCTAGGTAGAATTCGCAAGCAGTTCCTAACCCCTTAGGCCTATAAGGCAACGACTGCTCCTATTGGTGAGTTGTGTGGTTTTTCTGATTCGGGTTTATCACCAGAACACAAAACAGTCAAGATGTTGATCAAGATTAATGTCACAGTTTCTCAACCAATAAGGGTGTTAGTAAAAGTACATGAAGAATCAGCCTGGATTTCAGTGAACTATAATGTAATGCCATTGAGGATTTGTACTAGTTGTAGGGTGTTAAATCACGAAGTTAAACCTTGTGTGGAAGGGGATGTCATTCCAATCGAGGATGGTGGTATGGAAATAGTGGAAGTTCCTGAGAAAAATAAAAATATAGTCACAGTGGGAACTCCCAATCTTGGGGGGCCTAGTGGTCATGTTGATATGAGAAAACATGGAGTAAGTAAGCAGGAGACCAGTGACATGCAGATTGAAGCAGCTATGAATTCATTAAGGGGTGAAACAATATAGTTACCTAATTCTGGAAATGTAGGAAATGTGATAAATGGTACTGAAAGTGAGGGCAATAAGATTGGGATTGTTGCTTCTCAAATCCTTAGAGATGCAGAGAGAATAGTTGAGGAAATGAGAATGGCGGCTGAGAGAAGTTGAATAAAAGAGAAGAGCAAACTAGGGGAAAATTCAGAAGGAGGATTGGTGGTTATTCCTGAAATTAGGAATTTAAATCAAGGCTCTCTAATTTTACAAGATAGTGGGAAGGTGTAGATGGTGGATTTTTGACATATATTAAAATAGTAAAATCGTCTCTACCCGATAGTAGAAGCATAAAGTTATGTCATTGACCCAACATCAAAAATATAAAATTCATATTTTTATATTCCGCAAGAGAATTAAAATATAAAACTTTTGTTACACGTATCTCACACTCTCTCTGTTTCACTTTAGATGATAGTTCGGTCACTGGAGCTACATCCTTAACATCAAGAAATTAGACAAATTACTCCTCTGGTTGGAGTGTATCCTGGAAAAACCATTTCTTCTCCAATTTATTCGGTCTTCCGTACATGTATTTTTTTTTGTTCTAAGGTATTCCTTCTATTTTTCTTGTCGGAATTCTCAGTGTTATTCGATTACGGTATGTTTCTTTAGATTTTCTTGATTTTGTGTCTAAACTCATTGTAACTTTGAATGGCTTTCATCGAAAAAAAATCTATGTTTATTATCAATAAGAAAAAATGAATTAAATTAAATTTAAATTCATAATTATTTGGATTTCATTAAGAAAATGGTGTCGAAATTGTTATACAGTGTGAAAATAACCATATCAACAGATTTTCCGTTCATCTCAGTGTTTAAAAACTATATTTTCCAAAATGTAAAAAATTTAGGTAATTTTATTTGAATCCCTCTGAATATTAGCTATTAATTCCGACGTCTTCTATTACATATAAATTTGACCAAAATAATTTTATAAAATCTATTGGCTAAAAGATAACACATCTCAAATTATGCTTCAAAAAAGATAACACATCTCAAATTCAACGGTCGAATTTCAATATATATACACTAAAATTTGAATTAGTTTTTCCTTAGTGCCTTTGATAAAGTGGGGATGATTAAGATAATAAGATTGGAAGTCTGAAAACAAATTTTTGATCTGGTCTATTATAAGGGAGTTTAAAATTATTATGAAACCAAACCTAAATCAAAGATGTTCTTCCCTTTCTCCGACTAATTTCATGATTTACCGCCCCTAAAGGACTCATAGTCCATTGATTACTAAATCGATGTGATACATAACTAATTTCATGAAATTCGAGATGTTTGCTATGTTTTTCATATTTAAATATGCAAATTTATTCAATCGGATACCTGCTGCTGTTTGTAAGGTAAATCATTTATTCTTTCTAGGTTGTTTCTATCTCCCTGTATCTGTTGTTTGACCATGTTTAACCACCGATCCACCCTTCTCCACGTTTACCCACTTCAATCCAAACTGACTGTAACAATGCATTCACCCTCTTATCCTTTACCAGAAACAAAAAAATTGGCATGAAATTCATCAGATTAATTACCATAAACCAATTGAAGATTTTAACCAAAGTTTAGCTCAAGTTTTTAATTTAAACTCCTCTCCCTTGGATTTTTTTATGAACCAATTTCATTCAAGCCTTTTAATTTAACCCTAAATCAATTTCCTAATCAAATACTTAACATTTATCTGGATGGTTCACCTGGTAAGGTTTTGCAGCTAATTCAAACCCATGAAACTCCATGAACCTGTTTGTTGGAAGGCTATTTTATTCATCCTCTCATATACCCCAGACCTTTTTTCCTATTTCTCTTTGATAGTGAAGGCTCTGTCCGTCGAACCTTGATTCGGTCCTTGTGTTGAATCAAGAGAAGAGATAAGTTTTGGGTGACACCTTTTTGATAATCTTTAGGACCTGCAGAATTTACATTTGAGCTTTATACTTCAGAAGTGATTTCAAGTTAAATCCACTTGCTCACTTTCCTGAACAAGTTGAAGGGCGCATCTATTGCCACTCATTGGCTACTTAAGTTGTGGCATGGCCTGCACTACACCAAGTAAGAGGGAAATGGTTTGCTTTCTCTGACATTTTACGGTAGAATTTTGTTATCTTGTAGCAGATACAGTCCTTAACCCATAGCCTACACACCTAGACAAGTTTATGACGCCGCACGACAGCATCAGTTCATCTCTACAAGACAGTGAAACAACAACATCTTATTTCGATCATCGGAATTAGTTCATCTCTAAAAGAAAATTAAAAATTAACATCTTATTTCGATTATCCGATCACTGTGCAGTAATCCTCATGAAATATATCACAGAACCTAAACTAAGTGCAGTCTCAAGGGCCGGTAGACTAACCTACCCATGTTTTTAATTCTGCCGTTTCTATTACTACTTTAGTATTAGATCTGTAGCTCTAGTAATCTCCAGTTAACTAGGGGTTGTTCTATTGAGCGTGTCTCTGCGCAGCGCGCAGAGTCCGCGCATCCACGTGGTAACCTACGTGGATCTATGAAACCCGCCCACATATATTTATTTTATTTTATTTTTTCTTTCTTTTCTTTCCTGCGGCTTCTTCCAGAAAAAACAAACCTACACCAATATTCTTAGCTTCGACAGTTTCAACACCCAATACTAATTCTACCATCAAAACTCAATCTTCATCGATTAAGACAAACAAGATTTTCTCATCTTCTTCTTCTTTCACTCCGTCTTCTCCGAAATCACCGTCAAGGTTCTCGTTATTCAAATCCAGTCTTCGATTAACGAAGGACAGCTGTGGAGTGTGTTTACATAGTATGAAATCAGAAGCAGGGACAGCAATATTCACAGCTGAGTGTTCACATTCGTTTCATTTCCCATGTATAGCTTCACATGTTAAAAAAATGGGATTCTTGTTTGTCCTGTTTGTAGTACAAATTGGCGAGAAGTTCCATTGTTAGCTCTACACAAGAACCATCATCCTCGGTAATGGAGGAAGAGTTAAAAAGACGATGAATGTGATTTAAATCAGAAATTTGTTCATTACAAGAAGAATTTGAAGAAGATGAAGAAACAAGTTTTAATGTATAAACTAAATAAGTTAATGAAATGAAAAGGATTAACCAAACTATTAACTTTTGAAGACCTCTGGTTGAAGAAGAAGAAGAATTCCTTGGAGTCATCATGATTTGATCAGAAATTAGAAGCTTCTTTGTTGTTGAATCTTTCTGATGAGACCCTTTCATTATAAACTTGAATGAATCCTCTTAGGAAGGGTTTTCAATCAAGAACTTATAAAACCCCAAACCCATACAACACTTCAACCCATAAAAAACTTCAAGACTTCATAATATAGCCAACAAAGAAGAAAGTACTACTACTGTCAAAAGAAAATGGTGAAAAATAATTTTTTTTACCCCCACCAAAATCTCTAATCCAACACTCTTGAATCTGTAATCTCAATACCATAATATCAAATTAAACATAGATCTCATCCTCATTTCATTGTTGAGCTGATTTCATTTTTGTTCTTCCAAAAATAGAAAACAGGATAAGTTTTCTGATCTACTACTAAACAAGAAATTCAGCTCCAAATGAAAAATCTAATGAGAACCCAGAATCTTGCTCTTGATAATTTTCATAAATTTCAGAGGAAAAAGAAATTTATAAGTCTTCTTATCACTTCACCACTTGTCATATGACAAAACCACTTGGTTGCATGCAAATCTTACACGCGCCACTCCCTTCCCAAACGTGTCAACCGTTTGTATTTTATATAATCCCTCCTTTATCCACCACCTTCATCACCTCACATCAGAGTCAAATGCGGTACACTCTTACGCTGCAAATTGTATTGAAAAAATCTTGTTAATCAAGGATGGAGGGCAGAGGAGGTTTACTTCCACTGACATCAACCCGTTCCTTCCGATTATCATGACTAACCTTTTCAATGCCCTTAAGTTTCCCGAATCAGAAGAGAATTCTTATGTAATGAAGTGTATAATGAGGGTTTTGGGAGTTGCTGATTTTTCTCAAGAAGTAGATGGACATTGTATTACTGGTTTGACACATCTCCTCAGCGAGGTTTGCAAAAATCCGAAGAACCCTGTGTACAATCACTATCTGTTTGAGGCAGTAGCGGGTTTGGTTGGGCGAGTGTGTGAGAAGGATCCTTCTTTGATACCAACCTTTGAAACTAACATTTTTTCCAATACTCAAATATATTTTGGGCCAGAATGTCACTGAATTTTGGCCTTATGCTTTCCAGTTATTAGCACAACTTGTCAATCTGAATAAACCACCTCTTCCGGCTAGTTATATGTCAATCTTTGAGATTCTCCTTGCAACTGAGACGTGGAAGGGACAAGCTAACACACCTGCTCTTGGAGTTGCTGTTGCTTGGGTGGCTTCTTGGATGTATAGGTATGTTACTGGTAAACATCCACCTGGTGCTGATCAGTTGGACTCGGCTAGGCAGAAGTTAGCCAGTAAGGCTAGAGATATGAAAGAATTTGGTCAGCAGCAAATTGGTGGTGCTGAGCAACGCGGTGGTGGTTTGAGTGTTTGTTCAGCGTCTTCTTAAGTAAAACCATATCAGGTGTAGCAGAGAAACTCCAAACTTGGCCATAATCAGGTCTAGCAGGTATAGCCCGAAAACCCCCACCAGCAGCAGCAGCCATAACAGTCGTTACACTAATTTGAAACCAACCACTAGACCCATGGAAAACTGACGTGAAGGTTTGGTTCAAGAAATGATCATTCAGGCAATTCTGCGAACAGGTTCTGTGCAATTTTGTTGTTGATTGTGGCTATAACCTGTCGGTAATTTTATCACCCAGTTCTAACTCCTTCCCTTCACATACATTCAATTCAAGATAACCCATTTTAATTCGACACAAAACAATCACAAATTGATAAGCAACACCATCTTCTTCTCATTCAATTTCATTCATCCAAGCTTCATTAGTCTTCAACTACCTTTTCCCCTGGCTTTCTCCATTTCATAAATAAATCCTAACCCATCTTTTATTCCATCATAGACTCCTAAGAACTTCAATTTCTTCTTCTTTTATCACCAACAACCAGTGCCAGCAAATCACAGACCTGCACTGATTTCTCGACTTCAGAAGAAAGAAAGAAGGAAAGAAAGAAGAAAGAAGAAAGATTGGAAAACTTTTTTTTGTTGTTGTTCTGCTTACCGGAAAGCATAGTTCACTACTACCAAGAGAATCAAAGGCGTCCTTAAAAGAAACCTTAGTATTATTTTCTTGAAAAGAAACAGAGACACAGTCTTTTTCTTCAACAAATTCTTCATCATCTTGTTCTTCTTCTTTAAAAAAATTGAGAAATTCATCAAAAAAACCACAATTTGTATTTCCATTATTACTACCCATGAATTCTTCTGCAACAAACCCTAGTTGGTAAAAAGAAAGAAGAAAGAATATTGGGTGTAGGTTTGTTTTTTCTGGAAGAAGACGCAGGAAAGAAAAGAAAGAAGACCGGAGAAAGAAAAAAGAAAAAAATAAAATAAAATAAAAATATGTAGGTGGGTCCCACAGATCCACGTGGGTTGCCACGTGGATGCGCGGTCTCTGCGCGCTGCGTAGAGACGCGCTCAATAGAACAACCCAGTTAACTAGTGTTTCTTTTAGTATCATTAAAATCCTATTATAAATTAGTAAAACTACTTATTATTATTGTTGATAATTATTCTAATATTGTTGTTTTTGTATTAGTTGTTTTCTTCGAGTTGTAATTTTATCTATTTGTTTCGTTGGTTTGATTTTATTCCAGTATTACATTCCTGAAAGTGTTATACCTAGTTGTCTATTTCTAGCTCTAAAAACTTCAAAGGATGGTGTATCTTCATAGCTTCTGAGGCTAACTACTTCTTATTGTGAAGTTGTTTAGGCCCAATCAAAGCCACAACTCTCACTCTCAGTTTGATACATCAAAGATTGGAATCTACTTCAAGTTGATTTACAAACATAGCCGGATCATCCTAATTAAGATTTGCAAGTGTCATAACAGATAATTACCAGCGTTCTTCGAAGTTTATCTTATTGTCTGATCTAATCTGCTATTTAGAGCTCACTTGATGTGTTTCCGAAACCAAAGAGAGACAAGAGAAACAAGTACATAACAAGTGAATCAGTACTTCGTCTTCTCAACGGAATTTCTTCTACTGTATTT
The DNA here is from genome assembly GCA_023531435.1 of Papaver californicum. Taxonomy (NCBI): domain Eukaryota; kingdom Viridiplantae; phylum Streptophyta; class Magnoliopsida; order Ranunculales; family Papaveraceae; genus Papaver; species Papaver californicum. Next base: position 4,151 of record JAJJMC010021281.1, on the reverse strand, counting down.
ATCTTCTCCTCTACTTAGCGTACTATTTCTATTCATCATATAAAGGTCTACTTCACCGCACAACTTCCATCTCCAAACTAATTAATAGTTGCAACTACTTCTACAACCAGATCTACTAGCTATAACAAGTACTCACCTAAAGACTGTATTGTGTTTGGGTCGTAGGTTTTGGTATGGTAGAGTGTTTGGGTCGTAAATTTGTCCAATGATGTGTTTGGGTCGTAAGACCGTCAGTCAATACGGTCAAACTAACCGACCGTTAGTCCAAAAAATTACAAGTTTGCCATTCCGTCAAAGTACCCATAAGCAGCCGTTTTTTTTGCCAAAAAATTCGGTAAAAATTCGGCAAAAATTTGGCAAACATTCTCTGTATCATTTTTTCCTTTCAAAAAATCGGCGAAAAAAACGTCAAAAATTCGTCAAAAAAACGTCAAAAATTCTCTGCATCATTTGCTTATTACTTTCTTTTTTTTTTTTTTTTTTTTTTTTTTAACAAATTTGTGTTAAATATTTACTTGAACCATTGCATTCACCACCATAACAAGAAAACTTAACAAAAAACAAATTGGCATCACAACAAAATAAGATTTTTAAGGATTTAAACAAGTTATACAATTGTAGAGTAGAGTATTTGGTTTGACAAGACAAAAAACAAAGTTAAAAACTAATACCATTTAACCCCAAAAGTAGAATTGTTGGTTTTCTTTAGCTGTGGCTGGTCTTGATTGTGCCCCAAAAGGGAAGCAGGCCTTGTTGATGTAGTAGGCTGTTGTGTGATTGTAGATGCCTGAGATGATGCCTGAGATGATTGAGATGCAGTAGCACTATGAGTACCTCTTCCTCTTCCCCTTGCAACACCACCCCCTCTTTCTCTTACAGCTGCACTTGTAGTACCAGCTGCACCACCTCTACCTCTTGCAATAGCACCAGGTCTCCCTCTACCAATTGGAATGTCAGCCATAGGTGGAATTCCACCTCTAGGTACTCCTCCATTAGTTGTCCTAATACCTGTAGTGATATATATTCTGGATGTAGGTGTTGGTCTAGGTATTGCGGCTCCATCACTGATAAGAGGCCTCCTATCATGTGGTCCACGATATATATGGACACCTAAGACCAATACATCATACATTAGATGGATGAGCTAGGTACTGGTGTCATGGATTAACATATGGTTCATTCACAGTTCAAGAAAGTGAAATGTACAAAAGAGATTCTGATAGCTACCACTTACCAACATTGGATGGATGACCCTCAGGTTGAAATTTACAACCAGTTCTATTATGGCCCCACTCTTTACAAACTCCACATTGTTTCATTCCCCTTTGTATTCCAAGTTGCTCATTCCTCTCTCGCCTTCTTTGCGATCTTGGCCTACCAACTGGTCTTACGATTCTTGGAGGATTTACCTTGTAAACATCAGGGACCTATATTTGGCAATATTAAGTTCATATTTATACATTCTGTTGGATTAGTTAAATGAAACACAAAATATATTGGATTAGAAATCATACCTCAAGCCAATATACCGGATTGGCTATTGGCTCTATATTGCCAGCATAAGTTGCCATGTATTTGCTAACAAAATGACATTGATCCACAAAACTGTAAACGAACATAAAGTAACACAAAGTAAGAATTTTTAGACACAAAGTAACAAAAAGACATGTATTAGTTTAGGAATTACCTGTACTCATCTTCATTTAATTCTAAAATGACAGCCATTGCATGCACACATGGCACACCACCAACTTGCCATGCTCCACATTTGCATTCATGCTTAGTCAAGTCCACTTTCCAAGTCATACTCTCATTATTTTCAACCAACCAAACAGTTCTAGTCGATGGATAACATTTAAACCAATGCACATTCTCTCTGTGCCTTTTCAATTTATTCTCAGCTCTCTCTATTAACCTATCTTGATCCCAAGTGAGGGCTAGTTGCTCTCTATTGTAAAAAATTTGCATGGCTAGTTTCTCAAACTCCATCACTAACTTGCATATAGGCATTGCCCTCAATTTAAGAATCCATTTGTTAAAAGACTCGCTGAAATTGTTAGTGATATGCTCACATCTAGAAGTATGATCAAACTTGTGCCTTGTCCATTCTTCCTTTGGATGAGATTCTAACCAGGTTCTGGCTTCTTGATTCAAGTCTTCCACTTGTTGCATCCAAAACTGGTAATCTATCTCGTTGTAGCTTTTTGCTGCCTTCCAAACAAGTTCCTCTAAATAAGCGCCAGGGTGCTTCATCTTCATGTTCTTGTACAAGTGTCTGAAGCAAAACCTATGATAGTGTTTGACATGTGCAAATTGTCTAGCCACACCATCAATCAAACCTTAAAACAAAAAGCATCATCAAATTACAACAATGTTAACTAAGAATGTGCATTGCTAAAAAACTGGTGTAATACCTTTTTGCTGATCAGAAATAAATGTAATTGGCTTATCTTGAATGGTCACATGTGGCGCAAGAATAGACAAGAACTTATTCCAAGTTTCCTTGCATTCGTTTCTGCAAAAATATATGGCAAGGGGAAATATACCATTATTGTTGTCCAAAGCCATAGCAGCCAAGATCATTCCTGCATACTTCCCTTTTAAAAATGTACCATCTAATCCAATAATCAGTCTGCAACCATTAAGAAAACCATCTAGACTAGCCTTGTACATAATGAACAACCCTGCAAATTGTTCATTCACACCTTCTTTACTCCAAGTTGCAACACTGCCTGGATTTGCTAATTGAATCTGTCTACACAGTTCTGGTACTTGCCTATAACTATCTTCAAATGACCCAAAAACCTTTTCTAAACATATGTGCCTAGCATGCCAAGCAGTCCAATATGAGATATCTACTTTATACTTTCTCTTCACCCTATCTTTAATATGTGAAGGCTTGCAGTCAATGTGGTCAGAAACATACCCCATTATCTTTGAAGCAACCCATCTTGCATTAGCCATAGGATTTTTCAAACCTGTATACAAACAACAAACATCAAGATTTTAATAAGCACAACATAATGAGACACAAAATAAGGAGACATGAAAAAAGAGCACACACCTTTAGGTTTACAACTATGTTTCAACTCTCCAGATTTGCACCTAAATGTGATCTTATCAAAGGTTGGATAACAGTTAACTCTCCAAGTACATCCTTCCGCTGCACATCTCCATTCTTGCCTTTTTTCAGTATTCATTATCTTTTTAACACTAAAATGCCTCTTAATTGCTAACTCTCTCAAGTACTTCCTACAATGAATAAATGTTGGCCATTCCATGCCAATATATAACTGATCTGTGGGAGAATTTGCAACACTAAACTCATCATCCTCATCTTCATTTTCATACAGATTTTGGGTGTTTTTAATGAACTCACCATGATCAATTTCTTCATGTCTACAAACCTCAGCTTCATCACTATACAAAACTAGTTGTTGATTAATGTTATCCACTTCATTGTCAGCATCAGTAGGTACATCATCCCCTTCATCACTCTCACTTCCTGTGTAATATGAGCTTTCTTCATCACAATTCTCAAGATTAAGGTTCCTTACTCTTGGAATGTAGTCTTCATCTTCAGAACTACACCCATCATTCACCAACCTGTTTACAAACAAATGATTTCATTCAAATCATAAATCAATCACAATCATAGAAGCAAGATCAAAGTATGGCTTTAAAAACTCTACTACCCATTGTTAAAACCCTAAAAACCAAACATA
>JAJJMC010021268.1:0-25828 GCA_023531435.1 Papaver californicum | reverse complement strand
GTAGTAAAACATTAATTTTAGTAACATACATTTTTTATTTCCCAACATTTTTAAATTCCTACGTTTTAGGCTTTGTTAGAATAAGAGGAACCATTCGATACACCGTTGGAAAAATTATATTTCCAAATTGAGAAGATGTGCCCACAAGTTCCACAAGTTACAGCGTAGAGGACAGTCAGGCCCTTTCAAATTAGTTTTGGTACGACAGTTTGGTCCTAAAGGGCATATATTTTCTGTGGCGCTGCCGTAGTAATTTTGGTTTGTAGTTGTTTTCTATTTTCCCCTTTATTTATTCATATGATAGGTTATTTTAGGTTATTTGACTCTCTAAGCTTACAATATTCATTTATTTTGCACTTTTGCACTTAATGTACAACAAATTTGACACATTAATGTTTCATTGAACATAAGCAAAATGGTCGGTGAGTTTCAGTTTAACCAATCTCAAGAGTTGTACCAGGATTTGGCACAAAATGAATGAGTGAATCTGATCTATGTCTTCTAATTTTCTTATAGATGGCTTGTTTGTACGTTTTTCTTTTTCTAAGTTGTTATCTTTAACAAATTTGTGTGTGTTTATTTTAATATTTTGTTGACATTACTATTGTTGGAGAAGATGGTGAAGCTTTTAAAATTAAAGAACAGTTAGAGTCCGAGGATAATTGCCTGACGCCTCACATGGACGATGAAGGAAAAATAGTGTACGTATAACATCCCCACAATTGGGTGAATTTCTTGAACTCGGTTTTAGTTGTTATTTACCTAGTGGATTTGTAATTTGTCAATTTTGTGAATCATGAATCGTAGGGAGATGCTTGGGCAGTCGGTGTGTATGGAATGACAGAAGACACACCCCTACCTCCCGAAGAAAAAACGACATAATGGTGAAGAAGAAGAGGAGATAGGAGTTGATGAATCTGAGAAAGAAAGACATGACCAAGGAAGGGACGAACCTGAGGGGGCTATAGATAAGGATGGAAGCGAATCAAGGTCGCAATCAGACAGTGAGATTGGTTGGAGCACTTTAGAAAATCCAGTTCCAGCTCTTAATGCAGATGGGGTTGATTATTGAAAAGGGTATAAAAATTTTGGATCTGCAACAATAAAAATACTAAACAGAATCTTGTTAATGTTAATGAAATCTTTGAAATGATATACACACAATGAAAAAAGCCACATGCTCAGTAAATTGTCCTTAACACAATAGTCCGCGGGTACTTTTCAAGAATGAGAGATGATATACCCCCACAATGGAGATATGTCCAGGATAGAACTGCCTGTTATGACTTGTATAAGCACAATATAAATCATCCTCGAACGAACTTAACAGCAAGATAGTTACGGAAGGGAAGTAAACAAGCAGTGCGCAAAACAAAGCAGGAATACGGGAAAAGAAAGCTGGATAGTAGCTGCTTCTGATGTGCTTTGAAATGAAGAATTCGTTTTTCTTTTATAGAAAGAGATGGGAAGTGAAATTAGTGCATTAATTAGGCAAATAAATTTTATAATAAATCAAAAAATTATGTGCGAATTGAACTTTGAACAGTAAGAAAAACGGTCAAGAATAATACTCGCCGGGTCAGGCTCCCCCCCATATTAAAAGTAAAATTTAATTTAGTTTTAAATTCTTTAATGAAATAATTTAAAATATTTTTTCCAAAAAGATAAGTCTTGGTTGACTCACACTCATACCCGCACCCGAGCCCGAACCGACCCGACCGACCGGACGGCGTGCGTGCTTCGGTGCGAAGCACTGCCCGTGTGTGAAATGTATGGTTGCACCAACTAGCCCATAGCCTTAGTCATCTCCCATACACAAAAGAGTTTAAATCCCTAAGAGGCCTCCCTTAGATGAAAATTTCTAAGTAATATGGAGAGGTAACATCTTTAGTTTCTCCAATGTGGGACTAAATGTTCATTCACAAATAGTGAAAATGTGCGAGTTTTCCTTAGTGATCCCATGCTCCTAAGCCCATTTTATCCAAGACCAATAACAAAACATTAATCCAAACCCATTTTCTCTAACAATCTCCCACATGAATGAAAACCCCATGAAAATCATAAATCAGGAAACGAGAAATACCACTATAAGCAATAGATGTCCATAAGGTCTTGAACCTTTTCTTAGTGAGAAATTACCGGAACTACTTGATGGACAGTGAACGCGATGTGTTGAACTGTCATCGTTTGGTGTAGTTCATCAATAACTTTCACGTGTGATATCACTCTAGGTGCTGTCAAGTTCGTGTCGTTGTATCCATTTTGGCCCTGGACGTATCCCGTTTCTCTGAATTCTCTAGAGAATCAGCTCAATTCTCATAGGAAGCGGCCCACTTCCACATTCAGATAGGTGAGTTCCATCAAGAGTGTTTACTGCTACACCCCTCTTCAATCTTAAATTGAAACTATAAAACTCATTAAGACTTAATAAAAAGTCATCCTTCACATGTAGTCACACTATCACGTCTACACCATAGGGAAGGGACAGAGAATGAAATTCTCTGATATTGTTTCCTTTAACCCACCACAAATTAGTTGTCTCATTCAAAACCTTGATCTTGGGATCTCCAGTCAGCAAGTTTGAGGATCCTTCATGGAAAGTTTATTTAATGAGCTTAATCCCCATCACCCTCGATGTATTACTAACTATCTCCTTGGACAAACCTTTCGTCAAAGGGTCCGCGATATTCTCCTTAGACCTCACAAAGTCAACAGAAATAACGCCAGTTGAGATTAGTTGTTTTAGGGAATTACGTCTTCTATGAATGTGTATAAACTTCCCATTATAGTTGTTGTTTTTAGCATTACCTATTCCACAATGTATAGATATAACTGGCACAGGCCTATGCCAAAGAGGAATGTCTTCAAAAAAATCATCTTAGCCAAGCGGCTTCCTCTCCTGCTTTATCTAAAGCAATAAACTCTAATTTTATAGTGGATCGAGCTATACATGTATGTTTGGAACTCTTCCAAGATACAGACCCACATGCTAGAGTGAAAACATATCCACTCGTAGACTTAGACTCCTCTGATTTTGATATCCAGTTTGCATAACAAAATCCTTCAAGGACTGCAGGGTATCTCTCATAATTTAAACAAAAGTTCAAAGTGTACTTCAAGTACCTTAACACTCTAATAAGTGCATCCCAATGCTCCTGCCCCTGATTACAGGTATACCTACTTAACCTACTTACAGCATAAGCAATGTCCGGTCTCGTACAATTCATCAAATACATCAGACTTCCTATAACACGTGAGTATTCAAGTTGTGAAACTCCATTACCCTTATTCTTTTAGAGTCTACAACAAGGATCATATGGAGTACAAGAAGGTTTACAATCAAACTGATTATATTTTTTAAGCACAGATTCAACATAATGAGATTGACTAAGACTATATCCATTATAATTTCTTCTAATCTTCATCCCTAATATCACATCAGCGGGGCCTAAGTATTTCATGTCAAAGTTCTCATTTAGCATGTTCTTTGTAGAATTAATTACATCCATGTTTGTACCAAGTATAAGCATATCATCAACATACAAGCATACAATCACACAGGCATCATTCAAAAGTTTAGTATAAACACACTTGTCAGATTCATTGATTTTAAAACCACTAGAAATCATTACATGATCAAATTTTTCATGCCACTGTTTAGGTGCTTGTTTCAAATCATACAAAGATTTTTTAAGTTTACAAACTTTGTTTGCACAACCTTTCACTACAAATCCCTCAGGTTTGTCCATATAAATTTTTTCATCTAATTCACTATTTAGAAAAGTTGTTTTTACATCCATTTGATGTATCTCTAAGTTATGAATGGCAGCAATTAACATCCTAATGGAAGTACTTCTCGTTACAGGTGAATAATTATCAAAGAAATATACACCTTCTTTCTGTTTATAGCCTTTAGCTACAAATCTAGCTTTGTATTTTTCCACGGTTCCATCTACCTTACGTTTCCTTTTGAAATCCATTTAGAACCTATGGGTTTACACCTTAAAGGTAAATCTACAATCTCCCAAGTACCATTCTGTATAATGGAATCCATTTCACTAATGTCGGATTCTTTCCACCATGGAGCTTCAGAAGAAGTCATGGCTTCTCTATAAGTCTGTGGATCAGTCTCAGGTAAGCATGTTATGAAGTTCTGCCCAAAAGATTTTTCAGTTCTAAGTCTTTTACTTCTTCTAGGCTCAAATTCAAATTCATATTCCTCTAAAGGTAATGTCTAACTAGTCGAAGGGACATCTAGGGGATCAACAGATATCATGCGGGAATCATATTTCAGTGGAAAAATATTTTCAAAGAACACAACATCCCTAGATTCCATAATAGTATTCACACAAATTTCAGAAATTTCATAACTTACAACCATAAATCTATATGCAGTAATATGCTCAGGATACCCTATAAAGACACAATCAACAGTTTTGGGTCCTATCTTGGTTCTCTTAGGTGGAGGAATGAAAACCTTAGCCAAACACCCCTACACTTTAAAGTATGCATAAAAAGGTTGTCTACCTTTCCATAACTCATATGGAGTTTTGTCTGATCCTTTAAAGGGTACTCTGTTCAAGACATAGCAAGATGAGAGGACGGCCTCCCCCCACAAGTTTGCAGGTAATCCTGAACTAATTAACATGGCATTCATCATCTCCTTCAGGGTTCGGTTCTTACATTCAGCCACACCATTAGATTGTGGTGAATAAGGAGGGTTACTTCGTGTATATTGTCGTGTTCTATGGAAAAATATCCTATGGGAATTGCATACTCACCACCACGGTCAGACCTAACAGTTTTAATGGTAGCACTCATTTGGTTTTCAACTTATAGTACTTCTAAGGCATCATCCTTACCTTTAAGTAAATATATGTGACAGTACCTCGTACAATCATCTATAAAAGTGACAAACTATTTCTTACCACCTCTAGTTTGAACTGATTTCATGTCAACTAGGTCTGAATGAATTAATTCTAAGGGTTTATAATTTCTTTGAATATTTTTTCTAAAAGGTTTTTTAGCATATTTTGATTCTACACATACTTCACATTTATGTTCATTATCCAAACTAAATTTTGGTATGCAGCCTATGCTAGCCAGTTTATGCATTGAATTATAATTTACATGTCCAAGTCTACCATGCCAAACATTTAATGACACACATACATAAGCAGAAGAATCATTTTTATTCATTTCATCAGAGGTTACATTAAGTTTGTGGAGACCCTCAGTCTTATAACCCTTACCTACATAATCCTTACCTTTAGTGACAACAATTTTCCCAGATTCAAAAACAAGTTTAAAACCCTTATCATCTAAAACACCACAAGAAACAAGATTTTTGCAGACGTCCGGAACATGAAGAACTTCATTCAATGTGAGACTCTTGCCAGAAGTGAGCTTTAGCCCAACTTTGCCTTTTCATGCAACCTATGTTGCAGATGAGTTACCCATGTAGAGTTTCTCCCCTTCCCCTACCTTCTGATAGGAGGTGAACATATCTTTGTTTCCACAGATATGCTTGGTAGCACCATAGTCTACCCACCAGTCTCTCACATTGGTTACCAAATTGACTTTACACACCGTACCAGAAAACTCGGTTTTGTTGTTTTCAACCAAATTAGCATTGTTTTTCTTATTATGAAAATCCTTACGTTTTCTACAGTGTATTGCCATATGGATAGGAGTTCCACAAACATAACATGAGATGCCATATTTGGGTTTCTGAAATATACTTTTCTTGTGATGGCCAGGCTTAGGGTTGCGTTTGTTGTTGTCGCCCTTTTCATTATTGGAAGACTTGTGTTCAATTACATGAGCCTTGTTGGTCATGTCCCTTGCAGAAGATACGTTCTTGTCTTTGGAGGACAGTAATCCTTCCACTTGAATCTTCTTACCCAAATCAACCATACTGACTTCACCAGTTTCATGTTTCAATCTACGTTTGTATTCAGAATAGGAAGACGGTAATTTCTCAATCACAGCAGACACTTGAAAAGTTTCATCTATCACCATACCTTCAGCAAGAATTTCATTGATAATATGGTGAAGTTCAAGGAATTGATCAACCACAGATTTTTCATTTGATATTTTGTATTCCAGGAACCTAGTTACCAACAATTTCTTACTTCCATTAATTTCATCTTGGTATTTTGCCTCTAAAGCAGCCCATAAATCAAAAGCAGAAAAGTTGTATTTTGCATTATAAAAATCATACAACGCATCTTCTAAACAATTCAGAATATGATTTTTTACCATATAATTCTGTCTAACCCTACTTTCCAACTCCCTTTAATTTCTAGCATCATTCAAACCCTCATCAAATGATTTCAGAACTAATTTTCATCTAACATATGAAAACTCAGAAAGAACAACATCTTTGATTGCCATCTTTTGAAATCTTTGCCACTGAATTTTTCTGGTCTGTCAACATCATTTTTACCCATTGTTACAGAAGAAGTATATTGTGTTAAGATTGTTGGATCTGCAACAATAAAAATACTAAACAAAAGAAGATGTTAATGTTAATGAAATCTCTGAATTGATATACACACAATGGACAGGGCCACCTGTTCAGCAAATTGTCCTTAACACAATAGTCTGCGGGTACTCCTCGAGAATGAGAGATGTTATACCCCCGCAGCGGAGATGTGTCCAGGATAGAACTGCCCGTTATGACTTGTATAAGCACAATACAAATCACCCTCAAAAGAACTTAACAGCAAGATAGTTACGGAAGGGAAGTAAACAAGCAGTGCACAAAACAAAGCAGAAAGAGAGGAAAAGAAAGCAGGATAGTAGATGCTTCTGGTGTGCTTTGAAATGAAGAATTCGTTTTTCTTTTATAGGCAGAGATGGGAAGTGAAATTAGTGCATTAATTAGGCAAATAAATTTTAAAATAAATCAAAAAATTATGTGCGAATTGAATTTTGAACGGTAAGAAATCAAGAATAATACTCGCCGTGTCAAGCACCCCCATATTAAAAACAAAATTTAATTTAGTTTTAAATTCTTTAAGGAAATAATTTAAAATATTTTGTCCAAAAAGATAAGTCTTGGTTGACCCGCATCCGCACCCGAGCCCGAGCCCGAGCCCGACCGGACGGTGGCGGCGTGCTTCGGTGCAAAGCACCGCGCGTGTGTGAAATGTATGGTTGCACCAACTAGCCCATAGCCTTAGTCCTCTCTCACACACAAAAGAGTCTAAACCCCTAAGGGGCCTCCCTTAGATACAAATTTCTAAGTAATATGGAGAGGTAATATCTTTAGTTTCTCCAATGTGAAACTAAAAGTTCATTCACAAATAGTGAAAAGGTGCTAGATTTTCTTAGTGATCTCTTGGTCCTAAGCTCATTTTATCCAAGACCAATAGCAAAACATTAAGCCAAGCCCATTTTCTCTAACATGCAGTGGTATCTCTGAGTTTTGATTCATTGTATTGTTTATGTGCCGTTGTACCATTGGTTATTTCATTCCAGGAGGAAGGTTGCCATATGGGTTTAAACTCTGTTCAAAAGCTGTTAAGATCAATAGACCAGTGGAACATGCAGTGGCTCAACAGTCGCAGTGAATATAAGTTATGTACCGGAGATTTGTCTAGCTAAAGAACAAACAATGCCTCCCGAGTACGTGGAGGATCCCAATGAGGTGATTGAAAATCCCTCCCTTGGTGAGACTAACAGCATCATCGACAAATCTATCTGTGAAGACCTTAGTAACTCTCCTCTGGGCGGATCAGAAACATATCAGCGTGATGACAAACATACTGTGAAGGCGTTAGTAACACCGATCACAACCAAAATCACCATGCTGACCCAAAATCACTTCGTCGGGGCTAAGTCGTATTTAAATGCTCCACTGCCCACTATATTGGCAGGGTGGTCAAGAAGGTGCGAAGCACCGACGCTTGTATGGGAACCGATCTATGAACGGTTGCACAAAGGATGAATGAAATTGGACTTCACAAAAGAGAACAAAGTGAACAAAAGGAAATGATAGATCTCGACAACTACTGGGTGGAGTGATGCAGTTGTGTTGATGCGGTAACACTCAATATGATTGGAAATTAATTAGGGATGGTTTATCAGATCCGAATTTCCATAGATAATTTTATTGTTTTTTGGTTTTATGTATGCAATTCTTTTGGTTTTTTGGTTTATGAGTTTGTTGTTGGTATTGTGACTACAAGTACATTAACCGATATCCGCCGATTTAAATTTTGTTGTTGGTATTCTGACTAAGGGATTTGATAATTAGTTGAGATTCATTTACGTGTAAATGGTACTCGTATTACTGCTAAGATTGATATTTAACATAGCCTAGCCATCGATTACAAAAAAAAAAATCCAAGGTTGGTAATACATGGTGATACTTTCATATGTAATTGTGAGGATCAAAAATCTGATCACCCCCAACCACAGATAGAAATCAAAATTATCAGAGAAAGAATGAAATTAAGACGAGTGATTTAACGTGGTTCACCAGTGATCTGCCTACGTCCACGGGTACTGAAATTGTATAGTTTTTTATTGATGATTGAGGTTACAAGTCCCAAATCTCCATTGGAGTTCTGGTTTTTTACAGAGAAGAAATCATCCTCCCCGAGAAAAAAAGCCGATCCCCTTCTTTAATAATATCTATCTTATTATAAAGAGAAAGTACAAAATTCCTTTTACAATCCTGCCCTTCCCTCAGCTTTGAAGTTATTTTGTGATTGATTAGTATGCTGCTTCCATCTTCAAATGCTCGCCTCGTGTTGATGTAGGTCAATGTCGACCTCATGGTTGGATCGATCCTTCCTCCTTAAACGGTCTGGGTTGCATAACTTATGGGCTTCAGAAAACTGGTACTCCCAATTGCCCCCTTGCCACATGTCAATAAAGTCCTCCACGTGTCGAAGAAGATACATCTCAGTTCTTCATGTGTTGAAGTAGATACACCTCATTCTGCCATGTGTTGATGAAGTCTGCCACGTGGCCATATTGATCTTATCCAAGACCAAGGTGAACATAAAAAAGGGAAGAAGTAGAAAGAGTAGGAGGAAAAGCATAGAAGGAGGTATGCTGCTAGGGGTTAGCCAAGCGTACATAAAAGAAGAGGAGGAGGGAAGGTGTGCACATGAGAGAAATGAGATAGTAGGAGGAAGAGATAGTGCGCACATGAGAGAAGGAGGGAGAGATAGTGCGCACATAAGAGAAATGAGAGAGTAGGAGGAATAGATAGATCAAGATTTTTGGCACTCACAATTTTCCCCTTTTCTTAAGGTTTGTTTGAAGAACAAACCTTAAGAAAATATTTGCATGCTTCTTGGCAGTGACGTGGTGCGTCTGTGCTTGGATCGTATGTTGATGTCTTGTAGTTGCTTTTTGTCCAACCTTGTCATGATAAGATATTTTTCCTGAAAAATCCACTCAAGTACGGAGTTTTGCTGCCAATACTTGTATACAATCATATGTTAGTATAAAGATATCATCCCACATAGTGGGGTTAAAAATGATAAATTGATTAATAAAATGACATCTGCTCAAAGCTTATAAAGATATGCACTATTGAATTTGATGCAAGAGCATAAGCCAGTCAGGGATTCAAATTCAATGTGATAGCCGAGATGGGCCACATGTCAGGTGTCATCGGACGTAAATTTTTTCATACCTTCCAATGCCTGTGTGAGAACCTGTCATCTCGACCGCAATTATGAATAAGAAACCTTCTCATGACTCATACAGACAAGGGATTCACAAAATCAAGATGGATGAAGCAATGAAATTTCAGATCCAAGAGGTATAGGGTACTTAGCTCTTTTGTGAGATAAACTCATGCACACTTACAGTGGTTGTAGACTAGACATGTTTGTTGTTGATGAAGAAACTGTGGTGACATTGTGCGCGAACATGTATATTTGCCCCCAATCTTTGGGGGATTCCGAGACATGCCTGATCAATTTCCTGCGACAAAATTATTTCAAATATTAATTACCATTTTTCAATAAAGTATTCATATTTGCCCCCGTGAAATGACTTCAGGTGTCCTTCGTTTGCACTAGCAGCTGGTCTTGACTGGTAACCTTGGTACCTGCATCTTTCATTTTCCAATAATTGGTGCTTAATGAATTTAGAAGCATATGAAGTAAAAACTATAAGAAGTACTGATTCTTGAATATTTGTATCTGCTTATGAAAAATATGAAGTATGAAGTATGAAGTATCGACCCTTGAGGAAGTACTCTTCACATAAGAAGTATGAAGCATAAACAATAGAAGTATCGATCCTTGAAGAAATATTCTTCGCAAAAGAAGTATGAAGCATAAAACAATAGAAGTATCGATCCTTGAAGAAATATTCTGGTAATGGTTCATTTTTCCCCTTGATGCCCCCTGTAAAAAACTATAAAATATATAAAATGATTAGTTTGTTGATATTTTCTTCGAGCTTTCTTCGTATATTGTTTTTGTATCTGAAATAAAATCATCAAATAAATTGGTTAATGAGTGTGTAATTTGAGTCCGCAAGGGTTTGTTGTACCTTGGGCTATATTGAGGGTAGACTCACATAGTAATTTCTCTCTGGTCAGGAGGAAATTACCCATGCGTACCCTGAGCATCCCCTGAATTGGGTGACGCCCTGATACAATAATTAATGTCATGTATGGCATCTCTTGCTAGCGGATGTACCCAATAGTCAACACTCAAGACATTTACATGGGTCTCCTATGAGAGATTGCATTTAATTGCTTTACCCTGTATGAGCGCAAATTATTGTACGATTGCATAGAAAGTTAGGGACGGGCCCTGAAATAAAATGATCCTCCCTGCATTTGGAAAATGGATAGAAAGCACGTCTCCCATCTTTCTTCCGAAAGATGCCCCCAATAGAAGCAGCAATCGTAAACGTACCCATAAAAAGTATCGTTTCTTTGCAAACAAAGATAATAAGTTTCCAACCACACTAGTGCAATCAACAAAGCAGTCCATGGAAATGATCCATTATCACCCTGCGGTATAGTAATCACTAGCAGCACATTTAAATTTGCATTATTTATGATGATTAAGTACTAAAGTAAGCTTAATAAGTTTAAACTGATAAATACGGAAAGTAAAAGCATCATATGAGCATACTATAAATGATGAGCAATGTGAATAGCATGAATCAATTTTTTTCATATATCATACTTATCTCTTTTTAAGATTGCGTTCAAGCGTATAGGAACCACTGCGAGGATTAAAACTTTTAGAGCGCGACTGAGCTGCGAAATTGGAATCCGTGGAACGGATGTGAGCGCAATGCGTAGTGCGCAGGTGAGCATAGTCCGCAAGTGATGAGCGTAGTCCGCAGGTGAGCTGCGGGAATGGTGTGATCCATATTGCGGACCTAGCTGCGTGAATAGTGCGCTCCGGACTTTGAGTGTGGGAATTGCATGTTGGGCTGTGTTTGATGGGCTTGAACTTTACTTCAACTTGGTGTACTAAATGGTGCGTAATATTTAGCTCATTTCCCAGCTACAAATTTGGTTTCTTCATAACATGCCCCCCGGTGCATCATTATCGCATGGTTGCCGTATCTGTGAAGTGTCTTTCATAGGTATCTTCACATTTTATAAAAATGTTTCAAACATTTCATAATATTCAATGGGTACAAGTTAAAAATGATCCTCATGCTTTTAATTGCATACTACAGTTAAACATAATCAAACAAATTGAAATTTGCTCAGGCAAAACATACATAAAATTAGATCAATAGGTTTCTTACGTAGACGATTATGGAATTAATTATCATGATGTATGATATCACATGTGATTCAGATGCTATTGAAAGCAATTGATCAGTTAAAAATGTATAACAAATGAGAAAATGGCTTGCAACATTCAAGCAAAATATGAATAGTGGATACTAGTTGAGAGAATTTTATCATCTAATTCATTACACATATGTTTTATTTACAAATCAAGTAAACTCATGCTTTTTAAGCAATTAAGATAGATCATGATTCAATCGTTTAAAGATGACAGTTGAGAATCATTCTTAAGTTTAAGTTTCTATTTAAGATATTCAATAGTCATAATAATAGAAAATTTAAAAAGATAGTGTATATTTATCTTTTAGAAATGCTTGTGGACCAGTAAATGTCCTTTCTCATCTGTTGAAGCTGTGATATTTGTTGCCCCTGAATGTATTCATGGTGTGTAACATTGCCACCTCGTAATGTACAATTGAAACCAGCAAATATGTCCTCGCTGATGTTGATATCTCGAGACGCCTTACTAATACCATCCCAAGTCAAGAATCAGAACCTGTGAAGATGTGCTCCCGGACTCCTAATATGGTGGGCTTCCTGATGCCGTAATACTTCCTGTATTCTTCCAATAGATTCTGCATTTTGAGAACCTTTTCTGGTGATTTTTAAGATTTATGACCTGCCATCATGTAGCTTGTTCCATGCCAAAGCTATTGGTACAGTTGTAGGTACATGACACTTACGTTTCAGAGATTATCGTTTCTGTATTCAACATTCATCATGTACACTTAAATTTAAGATACAATTGTCTACTATTAGCAGATTTAGATGAAGTTATATTGTATTATCATATCAAAGAATCATATATACAAAGATGCAGCTACATGAGTTTAAAGCAAACGTAAAGTGTTTTCATACAACCTCGCAAAGATAATATAATCATGGTGCTGATAAGGCTAAAGTTTAAAAGATGGTGACAAGATTTTGAGTTGAGATGCTCTAATATAAGACACACTACTCAGACAACAATGAGTACGAAATAATAATCACATTTATAGCAATATGCATCTCTACAACACAGATTCAAAAATCTATAGGAGTGCATGGATTAAACTCACAAGATGATTTGATTTACTTGATTATAAGCTATAACAATTCCTTTTGGAAATGGTTAAGTTCATTCTGTCAACCTGAACTACAAATGGCATCACTTAGGTTCTAAAGCTGGTGAAAATATTTCAAAGCTGAAGATAAGATTAATCATTCAATCTTTAGAGAATATAATAAGATTAAATTTCAGGCATGTTCAAGCATGTTTAAACATTGAAATACAACGATTATGCATCTTGATTACGTCTCAAGATACGTTTGTCAGGCTCTTAACAAAATCATTGGGGTTTGTCACATGTATCAGAAGGTCAAACTTATTCTCTGAGAGACATCAGATTAGTCTCAATAAATTTAAACACAAAATTTGATTCATTTAAAGATCATATTTGACTTAGAGTAGTCATACAGTAAAGATAACTCAATGTTATTTGTGAGCTTCAGGAAAACCACAAGAATGGAGCTACGAGTTAAAATTAAGATTCAATATCATAAGTTATGCATTACCAAGTAAGTTGTGAATTCAGGATAAAATTCTACAACTCTTTCATAGAAGTGAAACATTCAAGCTCACATTGATTCATCCAAACAGACTGCAACCAAAATTTAACGAAAGCAATGAAAATTTATCTAGTCTCAAGTTCCTTGATAGCTACTCATGGCAGCGAGGTTATGATATAAGCAATTAAGGAGGATTTCAATGCACATATTCGAGAATATACTAATACTTTAAGTAACAAATAGGGCTTAGGATTCATATTTTACATATTATGATGAAAAGAAAGTGAAGACATAGTGTTATCTAGGCAGACAATACTATCCTAAAAATAAAGAAAGTTATTTAATTGGTTTCAATCAAAATAAGTATGTAGTTCACTAGGCAGTCTTGATTTATAAATGTTGTTTCATATTATGCTATATTTATGAAAGCTTTAAAATAATTGATACTTAGCTTGCTGAGGAAGCGAGTTACTGGTGCATTGAATGGCCTCATCTTTACACTCGCGCATTATCTTGCTCTTAAAGTTGTTGCTGCAACTTATCTCTTTGCTAGAGTTACTCATTCCATTGATATTGTCGGTGAGTAGACTGCCTCCATTACCCTTGCTTCTTTGGTTTAAGCCGCTAATTGCTTCCTTAATTATGTCTTGTTCACCTTGAATCAAATCTCCATTGCTTTTTGGTAAATTAACAGTCCTGGTTATGCCAGCCTAATTCAGGCTATTACAATCAGTCCTTCCCTGCAATTCATACATTCGTTCTATGATAAACACACATTAAGTTCATGCCACAATTTACCCATTCTATGGTAGTGGGAAACATCACAAATTGCATAAATAGATCAGTACTTTCTCAACTTCTAATGTTAATCTAAAGCACCAACAAGTAGGGCAGGCTTTAGAAATTAAAAACTTGCTCTTAGCTTAGTTGGGTTGAACTAAAACAGAAATGGGTTATCTGCAAACTGTTCTGAAATCACAATCAAATAATCAAAATACAGAGTTCACAAGAGTATGCATTTCTAACAAGTACTCTAACCACATGGTCAATATGAACATCACACAGGTGACTGATTCTAGTACAAGGTTTGGAAATAATGTTGTTCCCTAACAAAATGTCGAAACCACAGACATTCATGGTTAATTACCAACTAGTATGAATAGGTTTAGCCTAATGTTGCACCATTTAAGATCATATTTCATTACAACTTCAAAAACAGGTTCGGATCATGCTACAGAATTTGCAAACGCGATGATAACTGAAAACGCAATATCTTAACTCTCGGTAATAACTTCTTATTTAATGTTTAAGAATCTTAGCCAATCATCTACTTCATAAATGCTTCCAACAAAATGTTTTAATTCAAACATGAATTTATCAATATTGATGTAAAAAGAATGAATTAACAAAGAGCTGTGAATCACTTTTTAATGAATGAGAAAAGACTGAAAGAACTCTTATTCAAAGGATTTTGATCATGGCTTGAGAAGTAGCATGCTAAAAACATTTGTGGATGCCTAACAAGAAACTAAGTTACATGCGAGAATGGCATCAATCGATCTACTTGAAACATTCTCAGATTTATTCTAATTATTTTCACATGGCCTATGTTTGTTCATTAGAGTGTGTCATGTATGCAATAATTATAAGAAACTGAGAGACAAAGGTAGAAAGGTATGTTATCCAAGTTGTTGTCCCGAGATGATCTAATTCTGCTAGAGAAGGTCTGGAGCATTCCCGGTTGAGACATCTAGAGGAGGCCAAATAAAGTTTGGAATGTGCCTTGAGTTGTTATGTCTGGATCAAGCCAGATATGGTTGTTGTACAAGGTGTCATGAGTTGATCTGGCTCCAACAAGCTGACCAAACTTAGTTGTCTGAGTTGAATTGTGACAGTTTGTCCATAGTCTAGGGACGCTCTGCTCCGAAGTTGTGTTGATTTCAAATCATCTGTTGCCCCAAATTAATTTGTCCAAGAAAGTCTAAGCTATCTGGATCTCCATACGCAATAAACTTTTTCTAATTTCATATCCATCTTTCTTCATTTCCAGAAGCAACCCAAATAGCAATAATCGTTCCCACTTAAGCTAGCCTCCAGGTTATGAGGATTTGAATTAGTATCCCAGAGTCGAATAAAGAAGTAGAAACTCTAATTTCCTCTTCCAAAGTATCGTACACAACCCCTAAATTCTTCAATTTAATTGGATTAGTTGAAGCAGCAGCAGCACAAGAAAACCCAAGAGCCGAATATTCAGCTCAATTCCATATAATCTCAAAACCAGTTGAAATCCCAATTTTTCAATTTCATCGGTGAAATCAGGGGATTAATGAAGAAGAGAACAGCCTAGAGAAACCTCTTCTTTTTTCAGCCAAAAGCAAGCTCATACATCTCAGGTAGGATAAATCCTTTCAACACTCCTGTTTCTAGCGCCAAATTGTGAGGATCAAAAATCTGATCACCCCCAACCACAGATAGAAATCAAAATTATCAGAGAAAGAATGA
This sequence comes from Papaver californicum, assembly GCA_023531435.1. Lineage (NCBI taxonomy): Eukaryota > Viridiplantae > Streptophyta > Magnoliopsida > Ranunculales > Papaveraceae > Papaver > Papaver californicum. The sequence goes on along the minus strand of JAJJMC010021268.1, from coordinate 9,981 downwards.
AATTAAGACGAGTGATTTAACGTGGTTCACCAGTGATCTGCCTACGTCCACGGGTACTGAAATTGTATAGTTTTTTATTGATGATTGAGGTTACAAGTCCCAAATCTCCATTGGAGTTCTGGTTTTTTGTAGAGAAGAAATCACCCTCCCCGAGAAAAAAAACCAATCCCCTTCTCTAATAATATATATCTCATTATAAAGAGAATGTCCAAAATTCCTTTTACAATCCTGCCCTTCCCTCAGCTTTGAAGTTATTTTATGATTGATTAGTATGCTTCTTCCATCTTCAAATGCTCTCCCCGTATGTAGGTCAATGTGTCGACCTCATGGTTGGATCGATCCTTCCTCCTTAAACGGTCTGGGTTGCATAACTTATGGGCTTCAGAAAACTGGTACTCCCAATTGCCCCCTTGCCACATGTCAATAAAGTCCTCCACGTGTCGAAGAAGATACATCTCAGTTCTTCATGTGTTGAAGTAGATACACCTCATTCTGCCATGTGTTGATGAAGTCTGCCACGTAGCCATATTGATCTTATCCAAGACCAAGGTGAACATAAAAAAGGGAAGAAGTAAAAAGAGTAGGAGGAAAAGCAAAGAAGGAGGTATGCTACTAAGGGTTAGCCAAGCGTACATAAAAGAAGAGGATGAGGGGAGGTGTGCACATGAGAGAAATGAGAGAGTAGGAGGAAGAGATAGTGCGCACATGAGAAATAAGGAAGAGATAGTGCGCATATAAGAGAAATGAGAGAGTAGGAGGAAGTGATAGATTAAGATTTTCGGCACTCACAATTACTTTTTGTCTTTTTGAGTTCTAGGCACGTGGGAAAGAAATCCAAAAGACAAAAGGGGGGAAAATTGTAGGAGCATAAATTCATCGGTTCCACGCGTTTACATCTTAAGAAGAAAGTATCGCATATGGTGCACCTAGAAGTACAATAGAAAAATTAATGATAAAGGAAAACAGCTATAATACATTTGTCACACATCAACTGACACCAGAAGTATTAAAGTCAGACTGGTTTAACGCATGTGAAACACGTGGAAAAAATGTAAGTTACGAGAAAAAAGCATCATTGATAGCCAAAACAATCATCTGCGCCCTACTATCACTTGCGCTCTACAATCATCTGCGCGCTACTATCACTTGCGTTCTACAATCATCTGCGCCCTACTATCACTTGCGCTCTACAATTATCTACGCCCTACTATCACTTGCGTTTTACAGTTACTTGCGTCCTATCACTTGCAAATTATAAGCTTCAATCCTGAAAGCACAACCATGCTCCACATCAACGATAAACAAATAATGTATGAGGATAAGATCAGGACTACCACGTGGAAGATTGTCAAGACATGTACCAAAATACAATGATACCTGGCATGACACATGGCTCCAACTGCAAGTAACAAACAATCAGCATCAACACTTGCCAAAATAATGCTGACACAAAGCAAGATAACTACAACACGTGTAAGGCATACACAGCCCAAAAGCAAGAAGCGACACGTCAAATTCCACATGTCACACAGCTAGCACCCACGCAATAAGGACAAAGGACTAACAATCGTTCAATCCAAAGAGAATCTGCGCACTAGTAAGCGGAACCTGCAAGAAGCATCACAAAAGGAGTAAGATGAGATGCGCACAAAGTCAAGATAAGATCAAACAGGTCAAATAGAGATAAGAATAAATAAGGAAGAGGGACCCATCATATTTTGCTATAAATACCGATCCTCAAGTAGAAAGAAGGACACAAGAGAAATAAGAGGAAAAACTCTGAAAGAAAACTAAGAAGAGGAAAAGGGTAATTTTAGGTTAAGGATTCTTTTACTTATAAATTCTTAAATTCTTTATATTAGCATATGTATAAAGTAAATGTTTATAAATAAGATACCATATTTTTCCCGTGGATGTAGGCATAATAGCCGAACCACGTTATATATTGAGTTGATTTCATTTTAATTTTGTAGCATTTAATATTCTTTTAGAGACTTCTTTATTCTCCTCCCCAATTGTTAGCAAAAGTCTTTAATTAACATGTGAATTCATCAAAATTCCTCTTGATGTTCTATCGGATTTATGGTGGCCCATGGCCATCAGAATTTAGGTATTTACAGTAATATTGGTAAATACAATCACTCAATTCACGACTCAAACAATGATTACATCCCCCAATAAAATAAAACAGATAAAGACACAATTTAAATACGGATAAATAATACTCCGTATTATAGTACTCCCTCCGTTTCTGGAAAAGTGTTACTATCACTTTTTCATTTTAGTCTAAAAATAGGCCAATTTGAAAAAATGATAGTAACTCTTTTCCTGAAACGGAAGTAGTATTATATATTATTTGATTACCGAGATTAACATATAAGTCCATCGACTTCACAAATAACAAGCCCAATCTTAAAATTAGTCGCCATCTTCACAACCCCAATCTTAAAAGTATTCAACTCAACTTCTACAGTGGGATACCAGAACATAGCACAGTCACATGTTTCATGGTGTAAAATTGGTTAATCCAGACCTATACAACTTGTTTTTATTGCCATATACATATACATTGTAAGCATTCAAGATTCTTATAAACGATTTGAAGTTCAACATGCGCAGATCAAAAGTGACAATATTTACTTACGATGTTGAAGAAGTAACAACATTTTCCGGGTAGTTGTAGGGGGTTAAATTTAATACTCCCTTCGTTTCTAAAAAAATGTTATTATCATTTTTTTATTTTAACCTAAAAATAGGTCAATTTAAAAAAATGATAGTAACTTTTTTCTTGAAACGGAAGTAGTATTAATTACGAACTCATCTTCTTGCTTCTCTTCATTGTGTATCTTTATGCCAAAATTCCCATTGACATCAACAACCAATGATTTGATGAAAAACAGTAAATACAAAGATTTTAACTAACATTTTGATACACAGAATCCTCTTTAAATTCAATTAATGAAAAAGGTTTCAATTAACCATTTATTTACAAATCAAATATTTGATCAAATTACAGTTTCAAATTCATAATCTTTTTAAGTATAGAAGATGAATCATGATAGTGAAACTTTTAAATAGTATTTTACACAATGAATACATACCTAATGATGTTTTTCCTTCTTCTCCGATTACTCTTCCTTAGCCTATTCTTCTCTTCATTTTCCGACCCCCTCTCTGTTGAATACTCTCTTCTATTTATAGATTATCTAATGGATCCCCCTTGTCCAGATACCTTCTTTCGTTCTCCTTATTATCTTTGGATCGGGCTGATTGTATGGTTGACAGATCATGCTCTTTACTTTTTAGTATGTTACCTTGTATGATTAACACGTACTTTCGTTCTTTGAGAATCATCTTTGTCCCGATCACATGTGTCAACCATGTGGTTAAAGTAAATAAAAGTAATTATTACTCTTACTTTGCGGTTCCACATTCATTATTACTCTTACATTCCCGTACCACGTTCATCATTACTCCTACTTTTCCGTTCAATAAGCATTTAATGCTATCTGTTTCGATCAGTGTGATACTACTTTCCCGATCTTATATGTCAAACATGCAGGGATTTACTCAGTCTTTCATATCTGTCCTTTTTCGATCCTTTCATACGGTTTTGATTGTGTGCTTCTCGTTCTTCTTAGAATCACTGACTCCTTCTTTAATCGTTTTACACGTGTCATCCTTCTTTTATTTCCCAACAGTGTAGACACACATTTAACAGGTATTAACCAAACAACTGATAGATAATTTTTTCAACAAACATTAAGCAGTATTTGGGTATAGTCGGGCAACCGTATTATCGGACTCTTACATTAAGTAATAATGATTATCACACTACCAACTACCGTCCTACTTATTTCATAACGCCTTCGTAGACGGATTAAAATTTAGTTTTGAAAATTTATAGGTTCCTCACAGTCACTTTAATAGATTGTGTACATCTTATATACAAAAAATAAAATATTTTAATTAAAAATAAAATAATTATGGTTAGAGATATTTTTTATTCACCTTCTTATGTTAGTAAAATTTTAATCTAACGTCCGTATAAATGGGATCTCTATATTTCACTAGCACCAAATTACCATTAGAGATGCTATAACAGAAGACGATGATAAGCCAAACAAAAATATCTTAGCTGTCATGATTGAATTATTATGTCTAAAAAGGGATAAAAAAAACTAAGATACACGGTGCCACTGTAGTGTACCGAATGTTCCACACATAGTACGCTAAAGTGGGCTAAGTCATGTGCTTAACATGTGTCCGATACCGACACTACATGTCCACTCTAGATAATTCATGCTTTCTGGTATGCTTATGGTTTTATATTACATTAGATTTATATCCGTACTACGCATTGAGTATATTTACTTTTTTATAATAATATAGGTATATAATCCGTGTTACGTATCAAATTCGATAAAAAAATTTAATTTGATCACGTCCCCTGATGATGTCATATATATAATATTTATAATATTTTTCATTTTTTATATATTTTTTTAAATATGTATGATATTTTATAATCTTTTTAGTATAAATATAATATTTTTTCTTTTTTTTTAATTTTCATGTGTAAGGTAGAGTGATCGCTACAGTTTTAGTATTTGTGTGTTTGAGCAATATTAAGTAATATAAGAATATTAACCAATATGAGTAGATGGATATTGTTCACTTTTAACTAAATATGAAATTTTAATCGCCGTTCAACGTAGGGATATAATTAAATTAGTCCTTTAAAGAAGTAGATTTTTGAGATAGTTCGTTTTTCTGGCATGCTTGTGGTTCGGATCTGTGTACGAAACAAACTGGGGCTAAATAATCACAATAAAATTTTGTATAAAATGACTAGGATATCCCTAGGGGCGGGATAGGGTCATATTTTCAACTCTGTGTAAGGCTTCGGCCGCTTTTTTATTTTTTTATAGCCTGTCTGTAAGAGTACATGGAATTCGGCTGTATAGATACACTTGCCTAACCAATTTGAAGTCCGTAATTTTTTTTGACTTGAACATCAATTAGAATCTTCACCACAACTTCTGAAAGAAAATATTAATTAAAATCAATGTTGCCGATTGGTATGTTCAAACGTAATCCGTAATATATACCACTAAAATGTTATAAGGATTTAATATTATCGACCGGTGACAAATATGGTGGGAGCCAAACTAAAAAACAAAATTATTTTTCATTCAGTTTAAGAGTTTAATAAAAATCTTTAATTGGGAAATATTCTCATAAATTAGAGGATATTCACAGTTATATGGGACTAGATTTTAATTAAGGGATATTTTTTTAATAATAAAATATACATATTATCCTTTATAATAATAAAAATAAAAACAAAACCTAATAGAATGCAGACTCCTCTGTAAACTATGCTGACCGTTGATGTTAATCAACTTGGGAATTGAAATCCCAATTTCTAGTACTCCTAAATCAAAATGTTACCATTGTGATCTGAACAATTTCAGTATAATATAGTTGGATTCCAATTCTTCCGATTTCAATTGAGTTCACTTTCGTTATTATAATTGTAGGAGGCGAAACTAGTTGCTTATAATTTGGAGGAGTAAAGAGATGGTGATCATCCATATGTTCCACAAGATCTAACCCTTGAAACTGTGAAGATAATTGCAAAAGAAATTGTTAGTGCTAGATGTTAATGAATGGCAACAAAAGTTGGTGTCTATGAATCATGGTGGTGAGTTGGTGATACTATACGAAGAATACGTGTAACTTTTAGTATTTTAGAGTTTTGATTGTACACATTTGTCTTATCTGTTGATTCATATCAAAGTAAAATCATTTGAATATCGATTGTTGCTTTTGGTTAGATTATGAATACAATACTAACTGTAATAGTCGGCACTGGTATGTTGACGAAGGTAATACCTGCTATAACAGTCGGTATTGGTTTATTTATGAAGACAATACCGATTCTAGTTTACCCAATATCGATTTTTGCTCAACCAATGCCGATTCTTGCTAAACCAATGTCGATTTTTGCTCAACCAATGTTGATTCTAATTTTGTATTGTGTGAACTTCTGCCATGTTTTAAGCCACAGACAGCATTGTCGTGTGAAACTATGCAATGCTGATTCTTTCTCAAGGCTAATTTAGTCATTACCAAAATTATTTGGATAAAGGGTTCTTCAAATTACTTCATTATTTATTTATTTATTGAGTATCCTCAATTTGTGAGCGTTTTGGGTCGTCTCATACCTTGCAATTTTCTTTCTCCCAAAAATATCTTGAGTCTTCTTACATACATTTATTTGTTACTAATATAGTCTAGCCTTTGTTCTTCTTTAGATCCCTTGTTTCACTCCGATAGTATTATAGATCGGAATCGATGCAAAGAAAATGAATGCATTTCCATACTATTAAGTAATTTCAATTGATAGAACATAAACTGGATCATACCACATCACTTATTCTATTGGATCTTACGGAGCCTGGTGATGCACGACATGATTCGTCTCTGATCATAGAAAAAATTCTCCTTAAGCGAACCAGTCTATCTTCTGTATGGGGCTTACGTAGTGGTTGGAACAGAGACACATTTGGTTGTCAATTCCAATGTGGCGGATAAAATCATATATCTGCACAGGCCAATCAATAGTTCAAGTCACACACTCTCATAATCCATTTTCTCTTCGTATAATCCACTTCGACTATTCATATCAAATAAGTAATACAATATTGCAGAGTTTAAGTTAAATATCCAAAAAAATATCTTATTTTTCAATAATCCATATTTCTAGCAATGAAATACTACTCCTCTTCCCCAAACATGTATATGATTGATTACAAATATCTAGGATCTGCCTTCTCTAACAAAAATCCAAAGCTCTGATTCAGAATTATCTTGATTCATCCTCTCAAGAATTGCCAAAACATTTGACTCTTCGCTCATCCCAATATAAAGGGTTAGTGTTTATGTGGCATTAAATCAGCCATGTGAAAAGACAGAGAATCCCATGAATCATTTAACAAGGACCGAGTTAAGGAGTGATTCAGTATAAAGTGAACCCATGACTCAGTGCACGTGTAAAAAACGTGCAACATTTAGTAACGGCTTAATTACACGTAGCATTAATCTAAGAGAAAAAAATCGATGCCCATACCCCTATTCTAACGGTCTTATTCATCATCCTCAATTGTATATATAACGGTGAAGAACCCTAACTCTTCTTCACCCGATTTCTTCAAAAATTCAACATGCTTTCTAGAATTAACTTTACAGTTACACATAAAAATGAACAATAGTGCGAAAAATTCTCCAAGTAGTAATAGTTTTTGCAGCAGCAGAAGCAGCAAAGTTAGAGAGCAAAAAACCCTAGATCTATGTTCAACATGTGTACAGGGAAGTCAATCAATAGTGTGTCCCTGGATGTATTTTAGATGCAAACATACACCTTGTAATGGTATAAGACAATTACTAAAAGCTGAAACAGATGGAAAAATATTCTTGAAGTGTTCAAATCCTACCTTCACCTACTTTGGATGTTTGATTCTTCCATTGATCCAATCAAATCCAAGATCATCCAGTTACCAGTAGAGGATAACTGTTTTTCTTATGGAGAAGATGGTCATTGTTTCAAAGAATGCCCACTGCATAAGCAAGAATGCTACAAAGATCACTGCAAATCAACAATGCATCAAAAGTGATCATAACAAGAACATTTCTTACCTAATCTGCACAACTTGTGAAGCTTTTAGATGGGTTTCAGATCATATTTTCATAGATACAAAAAACAGGGTTATACATTCAAACTTCCATCTCAATGTTATATGTAAGGAACTTGAAAAAACTATAAAAATGTAATCTGCATACTAATAAACCAATTCGATTCCATCCATACTAAAGTCAAATTATCAAATCCCATCATATTGTTTAGTCAAACCATCAAAATAAACTGATTGCCACAACACTGCAACACATACTTTTCTACAACGGATCCAATACAAAAATAAGATAAAAAAGAACAACACTAACACACATTGCTGCTTATGCCTTATTTCCCTTCTTAGTCTTGCTTTGTTTTCCATTTGTGATTGAAAATTGTTGACTCACAGATCCAACACCAATAAAGAACTGACTGAACAATATTGAATCTTGTGTTGAACCATGAGTGCCAGATCCTGTAGGTGGTCTCCCGTAGGTGTTAGGTCATATAAATTACTCACCAACAAATGAAGTTTTCCCTTTGGTTTTGTTCACCTTTGCTTTACCCGTTGCGTTTCAGGTTGATCTGTGTTGGTGAAGGTAAAGGTTGCATCATCACACTCAGCTGTTGGCTTGAATCCAGTTGGATTTTTACCAACATCACCACCAGCACAAGTTCTCTTATTGTACCCATCATTAGATACACACGTTCCACACTTCCTTTTCTTCACCTCAGTTTGAGGTTCATCGTAACTCCTCCTCCTCTTTGATCTTGGTCTTCCAGTTTCCTTTGCTTAGGAGGACATAATATTTTCTTGTCCATGGATGGCTTCAATAAGAAGATAAAAGAAAGAAAGTTAAAATAGTGAAACCCTAAAGTGTTTATTTCTTATAAAAAGAGAATACCTAAAAAAAATAATAACCTAAAAAGTAAATGCACCACAGTTAATGAAGTTTATTATTGTACCTTATTTTCGCATACCTAGTCAGCTATGTCTTCCGATGGATAAATAGGTTTTGCATATGTGGTCCTATAATAATCCACAATGTAGTAAAGAGAACAATACCTACACAACCAATAAATAACAATAGTAAACGATGTTAGTACTGTACTAGGAACAATACAATAATAAGTAAATAATAAATAATTTATTTATTTTCATTTTTAAATACTTTACTCTTTTTATTTTGGCCTGATGGTCTTCAATGCACACACAACATATTGGCAAGGGAATCCCCTTAGATGCCACTGCAAACAAGTGCATTATTTGTCTACAAAATTCAATGTGAATATAAACTTGGTGGCCACATTGGTTACCAAATAAATCTTTCCAACAACATTGCCTTGAACATCAAATTTTCCAACTAATTGAAACATCTTTTTAATCAAGGTATTAGATGAAGGGACCAAATCATCATATTCCCACTTAGCACATTCAAGCCTCCTCTTATAAAACAAACTCATTACTAACCGATCATACATCATGCCAAGTTGGATTGTTGGTTTGTCTCTTAAATTACAAATCATAAAATTAAAAGATTATAGAAAATTATTATTCATATGCTCACAACAGCTAAGGGGATCATAATAGGCCCTAAACCAAGTCTTTGGATCTTCTTTCATAAGATAATCACCATCCTTAGCATTTTCTTTATAATGTCCATGTGAGCCTACATTAACAACAATCCTTTCATATACCATAACCTAACAAACAACATTCAATCAAAAAACACAAATGAAAGAATTGTTTTATTTTATAGGTTTTGCATGCATTCCAAAATAAACAGTGCAAGCTTGGTGCCTTGAAGTACTTTTTGAAATTCTTATATAGGTGCCTGCATATGCAAAATTAAAGAGTAAGTACTTCTCATACCAAAATTAATAAACATAATGAAATTACCTAAATACCTGAAACAATATTTGTGGGATTGATCATGGGAAATTTTAGGAACAACTTCCAACAACCCTTTTTGTCTATCTGAAATGAAGGTCACTCAACCAGACAACATTTTATTGTTATTGTAATTCAGTAAGTACTAACAAATTGATGAGTTCCTGAATCTCAAGAACAGTTAAAGATGGGAATCAAGGAAAATGGCTGGGAAATGTTCTGGAGAAGATTTAGAAAAGAAATTGGGATTTTATTGATTGATAAAACTGTCTTAGAATTGAAGGAGGCCCAGGTACTTATACCTGTTGAGCTCTCTCAAGATTAATCAACGATTAATCATAAAAAATACTAAACACAAAGCTAACAAAAAAAACACAGCACTAACTAACTGCTAACTCTAATAACGACTATC
>JAJJMC010021267.1:0-11062 GCA_023531435.1 Papaver californicum | reverse complement strand
TGCCTATAAAAAGAACTCTAATTACTCATCCCACAGCAGGCTACTTTTCCTAGCTCTTTTCCTCTCTTCTTGTTTTGCTATGTGCTTTACTTGTTTATTTTCTTCCTTCATCTTGTTGTTTAGTTCGTTTGAGTGGGTGATTTGTATTGTGCTTATACAAATCATAACGGGCAGTTCTAACCTGGACAAATCTCCGTTGTGGGGTATAGCGTCTCTTATTCTTGAGGAGTACCCGTAAATTATTGTGTTAAGGATAATTTGCTGAGAAGGTGGCTCTGTCCTTGTGGGCAAATAAATGTTTTAATTCATAGATTTTTATGTGACGTTAACATCATTTGTTTCAAGTATTTTATTATTGCAGACACAACAGTTTACTGGGGAGACCAATTCATATGGATACAGGGAGTTAGGGATTAATCATGTTGATCAATGACTAACCAATTGGAAGAAAATGATGTTATTTGTAACATTAATCGGATAATATCTTTTGATATCTCCTTTATGGATATTGATTATTCAATAAGCAATGTTATTTATCTCACTGACAATATATGTTACATAAAGCATTGTAGAATAGGTTCAGGTTGGGCCTCTTTTAGATGCTGATGAAAAAACCTTATTGAAGTTTCTTAAATGGATAAATGAGTTGAACAAAATTCTCGCTACATAAGAAATGACTATAAAATCTAATGGATTTTATAAACAAAGCCTCATATTCTTTAAGACCGATATTGAGAGCTCAAGTTAATATTAAATCTTGTCGAAAGATTTTTTGTAATACGCATAATATTTATATTCAATTTAAGAATTAAAGTTTCATGTAATTAAATAGATAAAATGGCTAAGGAAGCTCGAACCAAGGGAGTTAACTTTTTCTCCGCCGAACAACTAAACAATATCGAAAGAGTTTATCTTTTTTGTAAAGGCCGATCTCTGATCAGAACCTTATATCCATGTTGTAAACCTTTCTAATTAATGCAAGCATCCTTTTATGAAATAAGCATAAAAATAAAAATAAAAATAAAAATTACGCTTAACAATATTAGTATAACTGGTGAAACCTCCTTACTTACGTTACATGACCAAATTCCTAGTCCTTAAAATACTTGGTTTTTAGAACAAATGCTATATGGATTGAGAGTTCTCAATCAAAATGAAAGGGTCTATTAAAATATGTCAAATCTGGTAATATTATGGGTAGAGGGAAGGAGCGTTCAAAAGCCTTCACTATACGACATACCTTACGAGTTTTTTCCTCATGCAACAAACACTCAGTCGTTTTTTTAAAGAAATTCTTTTGGGGTGCCGACCACTACAAAAAAAATATATTTAAAAATTGAAAACTTTGTTCGGGTAGAATTTAAGGGCTACCTAGGCCAAATTATTTTTAACATACATCAGATAATTTATCATATAGTATTTTCTCCTCTAATTTCCATAATGGGTTCTTCACTCCTTCACATAGTTTCTCCTCCATTTTGAAATGGATAAATGTTTTAGAAAGGAACTCCTTCGACGTTTGCTTTTTATTGCTGGGATGATTTCTCTCTTCTCCATTTTCTTATAAAAGGAACTCTAATTCTTATTTTCAATTCATCCCAGAGCAGGCTACTATCCCTAGCTCTTTTCCCCTCTTCTTGCTTTGCTATGCGCTTTGCTTGTTTATTTCCTTCTTTCTTGCTGTTGAGTTCGCTTGAGTAGGTGATTTGTATTGTGCTTGTACAAATCATAACATGCAGTTCTATCCTGGACACATCTCCGTTGTGGGGGTATAACATCTCTTATTCTTTAGGAGTACCCCGGTATATTGTGTTAAGGACAATTTGGTGAGCAAGTGGATCTGTCCTTGTGTGCAAATCAGTGTTTCAATTCAAAGATTTTTATTTAATGTTAACATCATTTGTTTCAAGTTTTTTATTATTACAGACACAACAATCTTAACACAATAATACTTCTTCTGTAACAATGAGAAAAAATGATGTTGACATACCAGAAAAGTTCAGTAGGAAGGATTTCAAAAGATGGCAATCAAAGATGTTGTTTTTTCTGAGTTTTCATATGCTAAATGAACTAGTTCTGAAACCTTTTGATAAGAGTTTGAATGATGCTGGAGATGAAAGGGATTTGGACATTTAGGTTAGGCAGAATTATATGGCTAGAAAAATTATATTATGAATTGTTCGTAGGATGCACTATATGACTTTTATAATGCAAAGACGAATTTTACTGCGTTTGATTTATGAGATGCTTTAGAGGCAAAATACCAAACAGAAACTGTTGGAAGTAAGAAATTCTTGGTAGCTAGGTTCTTGGAATACAAAATGTCGAATGACAAATATGTGGTTGATCAATTACTTGAACTTTAGCGTATTATCAATGAAATTCTTGCTGAAGGCATGGTGATTGATGAAACTTTTCAAGTGTCTGCTGTGATTGAGAATTTACCTTCTTCCTTTCCAGAATACAAACGTAGATTGAGACATGAAACTGGTGAAGTTAGTATGGTTGATTTGGGTAAGAAGATTCAAGTGGAATAATTTTGGCTCCAAAGACAAGAATGTATCTTCTGCAAGGGACATGTCCAACAAGGCTCATGTAATTGAACACAAGTCTTCCAATATTGAAAAGGGTGAGAGCAGCAAACGCAAACCTAAGCCTAGCCCTCACAAGAAAGATATGTTTCAGAAACCCAAATCTGGCACTGGTAAAATTAAGGGTGCTTGTGGAACTCATAGTCATATGTCAATTCACTGTAGAAAACGTAAGGACTTTAGTAGTAAGAAAAACAATGCTCATTTGGTTGAAAACAACAAGAATGAGTTTTCTGGTACGGTGTTTAAAATAAATTTGGTAACCAATGTGAGAGGCTGGTGGGTTTTCAACTTTTCTATCAAATCTCCAGTAAAGTGAAAATTTAGGTAATTTAGTTACGAAACTAGTTTACGTCAGAAGTTTTGTAAGCTATGTACTTTTGTCTTTTGTCGGTCATTTATATTGTTGACATTAATATGTTATTCGAGGCTCTACGAGATTTGAATTTTATTTAGAACAAGACCTATTGATGGACTATGGAGTATAGATTGAGTGTAGTGACTTCTTAGAGCAAGCGGGGTGCATTAGTTGTCACTTATCTCTCCAATCCGGTGATGGGAATACTATATTGTTTATTTATAGCAGTTAGCTAAGCCGTATATTTGGTGTTGGTTAACCATTTTAGTTCGCGAAAACTATATATGGAGAAGAGCTTAGGCCAAAAGCTGAAAATTTGTTGAGATGTGTCATGTAAATCCTCGTAAGCATACTAATATTGAATGTTAAAGTAGAATGAGTACCATCAGGAAAGAAAGAAGTGAATGGATTTATGAATTATTTTGCTGAGGTTCATTAAAAAATGGAGATTTGGATTATGAGAATCACGTAAGTTGTCTAAATATGATTGTATTTAGTTTTTCGATATATTTTTCTATAACAACGATTGAGAGATGAATATTTATAAAAAAAATAAAAATGAATAACTTTTTATGCAGGACTATGAACTTATAATAAAAGATGATGTTGTTGTAACTGAGAATCAAAGTTGTTAAAGAGGATGATATGGAGAAGAACAAAATATAACACCAAATTGCAACTAAAGTTCCTTGTTTTACCTAAAATCCATCTTCAAGCGTTGCGATCGTGTTTGACAACTCCAATTGGAATTTTTTTTGACAACCCGAATGTAACATTAATTTTAATTGAAGTCTCCTTTGGAGAACTACCGACAACCTAAATCATTGTTTGACAACCCCAATGTAACACCAATCACAACTTGTCCCTTTCGAGAGCCACCGATAGCTTAGATCGTTGTTTAACAGTCCTTCCATAATTTCAACTTTGTCTGGAAAACGCTAGGCACATACTAGGATAAGAAATAAGGAAATCAAAGACAACCTCACCACAAAGCACACCACATATCCGATCATCACAAGATTTAATCATAAGTGATGCATCATCTAAACATATTGACTATCTTACAATATCACGAATTTCTTTTTAAGAAATATATGATCTCAACAAGAACAAGCTCGTCAAACTTAAGAGACGAAATATATGTCAATAATGGATAAGGATCTTTCAACCCTAACCCCGAATACTAGGTCCTTCTATAAGATGAAACAAAAAGAAATATTATACAGGTAAGCACAAACACAAACGAATCAAGCATATCAAATACCTCAATGACTAATATAATATAATTATTTCAACAGTTTTTTTAGACAAATGTTTATATTAGAAAATATTACATCCGTTTCAGCAAAAGTGTTACTACTACTTGTTCATTTTGACCTATTTTTAGACTAAAATGAAAAAATGATAGTAACAATTTTGATGTAACGGAGGGAGTAACATTTAATTTATATTAGGTAGTATTATTTATTACTTTTAGTTTTAAAATTATTAATTACTTTTTAATTAATAATTTAATGTTTAAATCTTATATTAATTTTAATATAATAGAGGCCACAAATCTATGTCCATCTTATTAATTTTGCCTTATTATTTATTTTATTATACTCCTTCAATGTTGAAACGACTATATATTTAATTTGTTAATAACCACTATATTTTGAGCAACAAAACCAAGCAATACCAGATCATTATTTCGAAACAAATGCAAGCAACGCATAAAACATGAAGAATGAGAGGCAAAACGTCAGCGTCTTCTGTAAATATAAGATACAATGCGAAAAATGGGTTGTTGGTTGGTTAGTTTAACCTTTGACTTTGGCAGCAACTTAGTTTCCGCTGAGTATTGATTATCCACCTCCAATTAGCCAAGGCGTATTGGTGTCATTTTCCAACTAACATGCAACCTGCAATTACTATCTAGTCCAAACAACAAAGACTTCAAGACCCCATTATCGAGAACTGGAACCTCATCCATCCAAGGGCACGAATATGAGAATCCAATATTACCAGCAAGCTTCTTGATGCTAAACCAACTGTCCCCTCTTGACACTAATTTTTAAAGCATACTCAATAACTGCGCCCGCGCCGAGTTGAACAAAAACAGAGCCTGGTTAAGCAGGGTTTGGATCAATTCTAATTACTGAACCTTCAACAAAGATTTGATCAACAGCCTTGGCATTCCATCCCGAAGATGACACCATATCAGGTGCACGATTCTCTGAACACACAAGTTCGACTTCCTACTTTATGCAAACTACATGTTAAGATGTTAAGAGAATGATGTTGGAGAAAATGATTTTATGTGGTTTGTTTTTAGTCTTGGATTAATCGGAATATATGACCAAACAGTCATTAAGGACACTAGCTCATTTTCACTATTTGTGAATGAAACCTTTAGTCCCACATAGAAGAAACTAAAGATGTTGCTTCTCCATATTACTAAGAAATTTGTATCTAAGAGTGACCCTTTGGGTCAAAACACTTTTGTGTGAGGGAAAGGACTTAGGCAATGGGCTACTTGGTGCAATAACACATTTCACACACACGCGGTGCTTCACACGCTCGCCGTCGCCGTCCGGTGTGGGTCAACAGACTTATCTTTTTGGACAAAATTCTTTTGATATATTTTCCAAATGAATTTAAATATAAAAATAAATTGTCTTAATGGGAGGCGTCTTACCCGACAAAATATATTTTACTTACTAAATTTTTTTGCTGGCAGTAAAGGTTGAATTTGAATTGATTTAAATTTGCCCATTTTAATTCCGTTTTACAATTTATGTGCGTGCTCCATGCACGGAATTGATTCTCATTCAATTACCATTACAACTATTCTCTTCTCTCTTCCTATAAAAGAAAATAGATTTTTTCATTTCAACTCAATTCAGAGCAGGCTATTATCCCGAACTCTTTTCCCCTCTTGTTGCTGTGATATGCGCTTTGCTTGTTTATTTTCTTCATTCTTCTATTGTTGTTGAGTTCGTTGAGTGGGTGATTTGTATCGTGCTTATACAAATTATAACGGGTTGTTCTATCCTGGACACATCTCCGCTGTGGGGGTCTATCATCTCTTATTCTTGAGGAGTATCCCCTGACTATTGTGTTAAGGACAATTTTATGAGCAAGTGGCTCTGTCCTTTGTGTGCAAATCAGTGTTTCAATTCAAAGATTTTAGTTTAACGTTAACATCTTCTGTTTCAGTATTTTTATTGTTGCAGACACAACAATCTTAACACAATATCACTTCTTCTGTAATAATGGGTAAAAATGATGTTGACAGACCAGAAAAATTCACTGGGAAGGATTTCAAAAGATGGCAATCAAAGATGTTATTTTTTTCTGAGTTTTCATACATTAGATGAGCTTGTTCTAAATTTTTTTGATAAGGGTTTGAATGATGCTGGAAATGAAAGGGATTTGGAAAGTTGGGTTAGGCAGAATTATATGGCTAAAAACCATATTCTGAATCGTTTATAGGATGCACTGTATGACTTTTATAATGCAAAAGAGAACTTTTTTGCTTTTGATTTATGGGCTGCTTTAGAGGACAAATACCAAGCTGAAACTGCTGGAAGTAAGAAATTCTTGGTAGCTAGGTTCTTGGAATATAAAATTTCGAATGATAACTTGTGGTTGATCAATTCCTTAAACTTCAACGTTTTATCAATGAAATTCTTGTTGAAGGATGGTGATATATGAACTTTTCAAGTGTCTGTTGTGATTGAGAAATTACCGTCTTCCTGGTCCGAATACAAACGTAGATTGAGACATGAAACTGGTGAGGTCAGTATGGTTGATTTGGGTAAGAAGATTCAAGTGGAAGAGTTACGGTGCTCCAAAGACAAGAAAATATCTTCTGCAAGGGACATGTCCCACAAGGCTCATGTAATTGAACACAAGGCTTCCAATGTTGAAAAGGGTGAGAGAAGCAAACGCAACCTTAAGCCTAGTCCTCATAAGAAAGGTATATTTCAGAAACCCAAATTTGGCATTGGTAAAATTAAAGGTGCTTGTTATGTTTGTGGAACTCCAAGCCATATGGCAATTCACTATAGAAAATGTAAGGACTTTAATAATAAGAAAAACAATGCTAACTTGGTTGAAAACAACAAGCACAAGTTTTCTGGTACGGTGTCTGAAGTTAATTTGGTAACCAATGTGAGAGACTGGTGGGTAGACTCTGGTGCTACCAAGCATGTATGTGGAAACATAGATATGTTCACCTCCTATCAGAAGGTAGGGGAAGGGGAGAGACTCTGGTGCTACCAAGCATGTATGTGGAAACATAGATATGTTCATCTGCAACACAGGTTACAAGAAAAGGCAAAGTTGGGCTAAAGCTCACTTCTGGCAAGACTCTCACATTGAATGGAGTTCTTCTTGTTCCGGACATCTGTAAAAATCTTGTTTTTTGTGGTGTTTTAGATGATAAGGTTGTAACTGAATCTGGCAAAGTTGTTGTCATTAAGGATAAGGATTATGTGGGTAAGGGTTATAAGACTGAGAATCTTTATAAACTTAATGTAACCTCTGATGAATAAATTAAAATTGATTCTTCTGCTTATGTTTGTGTGTCGTTAAATGTTTGGCATGGTAGACTTGGACATGTAAATTATAAGTCAATGCATAAACTGGCCATCGTAGGCTGCAAACCCAAATTTAGTTTGGATAATGAACATAAATGTGAAATCTGTGTAGAATCAAAATATGCTAAGAAAAAATTTTAGAAAAATATTCAGAGAAATTTTAAACCCTTAGAATTAATTCATTCATACCTAGTTGACATGAAATCAACTCAAACTAGAGGTGGTAAAAATGGTTTATAAATTTCATAGATGACTGTACGAGGTACTTTCAGGTATACTTGCATAGGGGTAAGGATGATGCTTTAGAAGCCTTTAAGATGTATAAACTTGAAGTTGAAAAAAATTAGATATTATCATTAAAAGAGTTAGGTTTGACCGTGGTGGTGAGTATGAAATTCCTATAGAAGAATTTTTCTCACAAAATGGTATTATTCATGAGACTACTCCTCCTTATTCACCACAATCAAATGGTGTGGATGAACGGAAGAACCGAACCCTTAAGGAGATGATGAATGTCATATTGATTAGTGCAGGATTACCAACGAGCTTGTGGGGGGAGGCCGTCCTTTCAGCTTGTTATATCCTAAATAGAGTACCCTTTAAAGGATTAAATTAAACTCCATATGAACTATGGAAAGGTAGACAACCTTCTTATGCCTACTTCAAAGTGTGGGGGTGTTTGGCTAAGGTTGTCATTGCTCCTCCTAAAAGAACTAAGATAGGACCCAAAATTGTTGATTGTGTCTATATAGGGTATCCTGAGAATACTACTGCATATAGATTTATGCTTGTAAGTTTTGAAACTGGTGTGAATACTATTATGGAATATATAGATGTTGTGTTCTTTGTAAATGTTTTTCCATTGAAATATGATTCTCGCATGATATATGTTGATCCCCTAGATGTCCCTTCGACCAGTCAGACATTACCTTTAGAGGAAGATGTAGTAGAATTTGAGCCTAGGAGAAGTAAAAGGGTTAGAACTGAAAAATATTATGACTCTGACTACATAACATGCCTAGCTGAGTCTGACCCACTGAATTATAGAGAAGCCATGACTTCTTCTGAAGCTCCTTGGTGGAAAGAATATGCCATTAGTGAAATGGATTACATCATTCAGAACTGTATATGGGAGATTGTAGATTTACTTCCAGGATGTAAGGCCATAGGTTGTAAATGGATCTTCAAAAGGAAACATACGGTAGATGGGAATGTAGAAATATACAAAACTAGGTTAGTGTCTAAAGGATACAAGCATAAAGAAGGTGTAGATTTCTTTGATACATATTCACCTGTTACCAGAATTACTTCCATTAGGATGTTAATTGTTATAATTGTCATTCATAACTTAGAGATACATCAAATGGATATAAAGACAGCTTTTCTAAATGGTGAATTAGATGAACAAATTTACATGGACCAACCTGAGGGCTTTGTAGTGAAAGGTTGGGAAAACAAAGTTTGTAAACTGAAAAAATATTTGTATAGTTTGAAACAAGCACCTAAACAGTGGCATGAAAAATTTGATCATCTAATGATTTCTAGTGGTTTTAAATTCAATGAATCTGACAAGTGGGTGTATACGAAACTTGTGAATGATGCATGTATGATTGTATGCTTGTATGTTGATGATATGCTTATACTTGATACAAACATGGATGTAACTAATTCCACTAAGAATTTTTTTAATGAAAACTTTGACATGAAATACTTAGGCCCCGCTGATGTTATCTTAGGAATGAAGATTAGAAAAAATACTAATGGATATAGTCTTAGTCAATTTCATTATGTTGAATATGTGCGTAGAAATTATAATTAGTTTGATTGTAAACCTGTTTGTACTCCATTAGATCCTTTTTGTAGACTCAAGAAGAATAAGGATAATGAAGTTTCACAACTTGAATACTCACATGTTATAGGAAGTCTGATGTATTTGATGAACTGAACGAGATCAGACATTGCTTATGATGTGAGTAGGTTGAGTAGGTATACCTGTAATCCAGGGCAGGAGCATTGGGATGTACTTATTAGAGTGTTGAGGTTCTTGAAATACATTTTGACCCTTTGTTTGAATTATGAGAGTTACCCTGCCGTCCTTGAGGGATTTTGTGATGCAAAATGGATATCAGACTCAGAGGAGTCTAAGTCTACGAATGTATATGTTTTCACTCTAGCTGGAGGGTTTGTTTCTTGGAAGAGTTCCAAACAGACATGTATAAATCGATCCACTATGAAATCAGAGTTTATTGCGTTAGCTAAAGTATGAGAGGAAGCCGATTGGCTAAGATGCTTTTTAGAAGACATTCCTCTCTGGCATAGGCCTGTGCCAGCTATATCTATACATTGTGATAGTCAAGCTGCTATAGCTAAGGATAAAAACACAACTATAATGAGAAGTCTATACACATT
The DNA here is from genome assembly GCA_023531435.1 of Papaver californicum. Lineage (NCBI taxonomy): Eukaryota > Viridiplantae > Streptophyta > Magnoliopsida > Ranunculales > Papaveraceae > Papaver > Papaver californicum. The sequence continues at coordinate 1,118 of JAJJMC010021267.1, read as the reverse complement.
CGTAGAAGACATAATTCCTTGAAACAACTAATCTCAACTGGCGTTATTTCTGTTGACTTTGTGAGGTCTGAGGAGAATATCGCGAACCCTTTAACGAAAGGTTTTTCCAAGGGGATAGTTAGTGATGCATCAAGGGGGATGAGGCTTAAGCTCATTAAATAAACTTTCCATGAAGGATACTCAACCTTGCTGACTGGAGATACCAAGATCAAGATTTTGAATAAGACAATTAATTTGTGGTGGGTTAAAGGAAACAGTATCATATAATTTCATCCTTTGTCCCTTCCCTATGGTGTAGACGTGATAGTGTGACTACATGTGGATGATGACTTTTAAATAAGTCTTAATGAGTTATATAGTTTCAAATTAAGATTGAAGTGGGGCTCAGTAATAAACACTCTTGATGGAAATCACCTACCTGAATGAAGAAGTGGGCCGTTTCCTATGAGAATGAAGCTGATTCTCTAGAGTATTCCGAGAAACAGGATAAGTCCAAGGCCAAAATGGACACAACGACATGAACTTGACAACACTTAGAGAGATATCACGCGTGGAAATTATTAATGAACTACACCAAACGATGGCAGTTCAAGACATCACGTTCACAGTCCATCAAGTAGTTCCGGTAATTTTTCACTAATCAAAGGTTCAAAACCTTACGGACACCTCTTGCCTATAGTGGTATTTCTCGCTTTCCGATTTCTGATTTTTATCGGTTTTTCATTCATGTGAGAAATTGTTGGAGAAAATGATTTTAATTATGTTTTCATTTTGGTGTTGGTGTGAATAGATCTTAGGACCAAGGGGTCACTAAGGACACTAGATCATTTTTACTATTTGTGAATGAAACCTTTAGTCCCACATAGGAGAAACTAAAGATGTTGCCTCTCCATATTACTAAGAAAATTGCATCATAGAGTGGCACTTTGGGTCAACAGACTTTTGTGTGAGGGGAAAGGATTTAGGCAATGGGCTAGTTGGTGCATATATTACACACACGTGGTGTTTCGCACCGAAGCACGCACACCGCCGCCATCCGTCCGGTCGGGCGGACCGGGCTCGGGTTTGGGTGTGGGTCAACCAAGACTTATCTTTTTGGACAAAAAGATAAATCTTGT
>JAJJMC010021261.1:0-59034 GCA_023531435.1 Papaver californicum | reverse complement strand
GCACGGAGTAAAGTCGAGGCGAAGGACCGACCCCGTGACAAGTTGCTTGCACATTGAATTTACATGGACTATTTACTGTATGAAAATATTAAAAGAGAAAATATGAAACTGTAACTTGGTTTTCTTTGATTAATTTAGAGGTTACATGACTTTTTTGTGCTCAACTCAACTGTTGGCAACCGTCTCATATAGGAAATATCTTTCCTATCATAGCTAGATTACATTCACTTCTAATATTATTCTAGACAACTATTTTCCCTAAGTTCTGCCTTTATTCTGGTATACAGGGATTTTCTTACAGAAGAAAATATTGCGTAACTTAAGGAATTATTTCAATACTCCCCCTTAATTCCTTACAGTGACTCTCATCAAGTCCCTGAAGTAATGATGCTTGTCTTTCGGAAGTGCCTTCGTGAAGATGTCCGCCACTTGATCATTCGTGTTACAATACTTCACCTCGATCTTTCCTGTCTCCACGACATCTCTTATAAAGTGATGTTTGATAGCAATGTGTCTTCTACGACTGTGATGGACATGATTCTTTGTCATGGCAATGGATGACTTGTTATCACACAAGATTGGAATAGCTTCTACTTGTTTTTCACCAACATCTTTTAAAATTCGCTTCAATAATATTTCCTGTGAAATTGCTAGCGCGCCTGCAACATACTCCGCCTCGGCAGAAGATTGTGCTACCGTTTCTTGCTTTTTAGACGCCCACGCAACTACACCTAAGCCAATAGTAAATGCATAGCCCGAAGTGCTCTTCTTGTCATCAACGCACCCGTCCAGTCACTATCACAGAAACCAAGCAGTTTTGCTCTTTCTAGTCTTGTATTCTTTTCATACCAAATACCAAAAGCAAGCGTACCTTTGATGTATCTTAACACACGTTTTGCAACTCTGAAGTGTGTTTGGCTTGGCTTATGCATGAACCGTGACAGCAAGCTTATGGCATACATGATTTCCGGCCTGGTGGCTGTTAGGTAGAGAAGACTTCCTACCAAACTTCTGTAGAGAGATGCATCTACTCCCTTGCTTCCATCTTCTTTGCCCCAATTTTTCTTTCACCAATAGAGGAGTGCATACAGGATTGCACTCTTGCATTCTGAATTTTTCAAGAAGAGATTTTGCGTACTTCTTTTGGCAAATAAGTACTCCCCCCTCTTCTTGATAAATTTCAATGCCTAAGAAGTGATGTAGTAAACCTAGGTCACTCATCTCATACCGAGTCTTCATCTCGGTTTTGAATTTTCATCATTCCCTGTGATCACCATATCATCCATATATAGAGAGATAATAAGAATTCCTGACATACCTTGTTTCTTCACATACAGTATCCGCTCATTCTTGCTTCTCTCGAACCTTGGGTTTTGAAGTAGCCGTCAATCTCACTGTACCACGTACGCGGATCTTGTTTGAGCCCGTACAATGCCTTCTTCAACCTGTATACTTTATCTTCATCTTCAGAAACGCAGATTTCACATCAAGTTGATGCAACAACCAACCCTTTTGTGCTGCTAGAGCTATAAGCACACGAATCGTATCATGTCTTGCTACAGGAGCGAAGCTTTCTTCGAAATCGATTCCGGGTTGTTGTGAATACCCCTTTGCTACCAACCTAGCTTTCTTCTTGAGAATAGATCCATCAGGGTTAAGCTTTGCTTTGTAAATCCACTTCACCCCAATGACGTCCTTCTCTTCTGCTTTCTCGACGAGCTCCCATGTCTCGTTCTGCAAGATTACCTTGATTTCTTCTTCCATAGCTCTCTTCCACTCTTCATCCTGTATTGCTTCATCAAAGTTTCTTGGCTCGACGAAACACAAGTTACAACTTGCGTATACATCTGTGAGACTCCTCATTCTTAGTGGAGTTGAGTCCGGTGAAGAGGGATGAGAAGTTGAAGCTGAATTATGTTGTGGACTTACATGTGGAGAGTTTGAGGCAGACCTGGATTCCTCACGGTGACTGGATTCACGTGAGTTTTGCTTGTTTGTTGACGTTGGACTTGGTTGTAGGCTGGGTAGTTCACGTGAGTCCTCGTCTTCTTCATCAGACGATTCTGCCAAGTATACAAGAGATTTTTTTACAGAAGCCGGAACCTGGGTTTTCTTTTGCTTCCAATCCCAAGTTGATTTTTCATCAAAGATTACATCGCGACTAATCACAAGCTCTCTCTTCTTAAGATTGAAGAGTCTGTAACCTTTTGATTGCGAACTGTAACCCATAAATATGCACTTCTCGCTTGTTTGATCAAGTTTTTTTCTTATTTGATTCGGTACATGAGCATAACAGATGCATCCAAATACCCGTAGATGATTCACAGAGGGCTTCTTTCCACTTCACGCTTCAACTGGAGTCATGTCTTGCACGGATTTGGTTGGACATCGATTCAGCAAATAAATTGATGTAGCCACAGATTCTGCCCAGAACAACATAGGCAAGCCTTTCTCATGAAGCATCGACTTTGACATCTCTTCTACAGTTCTGTTCTTCCTCTCCGCTACTCCATTCTGTTGTGGAGTGTATCCTACAGTCAACTGTCTATCCAAGCCAATGTCTTCACAGAATTTGTTGAACTCGCTAGAGTTGTACTCTCCACCTCTATCACTTCGCAACACTTTGATCAAGTGCCCGCTTTGTCTTTCAACATACATCTGAAATTTTTTGAAGATAGAGAATACATCCGACTTCTGTCTCATGAAGTACACCCACGTCATTCTGCTGTAGTCATCAATGAAAGTGAAAAAATACCTGTTGCCTCCCTGAGATGATGATGGCATCGGTCCACACACATCTGTATGAACTAGCTCCAAAGGTGCTTTAGATCTCCACGTTGGAAAAACGTCTCTGTGATGTTTTCCGAGAGCACATCCTTCACAAACTTCCTTCAACTCCTATACTGTCGGAAGTCCATACACCATATTCTTTTGTTGAAGGTTCTTTAGACTTTGAAAATTCAAGTGTCCAAGCCTTCTATGCCATAGCCAAGAGTCAGAGAAAACTTCGGCTTTTAGAGCAACATTACTGTATGAGAAAATTAGAGGAAAACTCATGTCTTCTTCCATCTTGACCTTAGCTACTACACGCTTTCTTTGGTCAAGCACCTTACAACCGAGATCTTCAAAGTGGACATCATATCCATGTTCCAACAATTTTCCAATGCTCAACAAGTTCTGAGCAAGTTCAGGTACGAGCAAAACATCTTGAATATCTATTCTTCCCTTCTTTGTCTGTATGGAAATTGTTCCCTTTCCTTCTGCATCAACAGCAACACCGTTTCCCATCTTTACTTTAGAATTACAAGCTGTATTCACGTCTCTAAAGATGATTTTGTTGCTGGTCATGTGATTGCTGCAGGCGCTATCAACATACCAGACTTCGGCCTCCTTTTGTTCTTTGGATGCTTGACATGTATAGAACATGTATTCATTGCTTTATTTCTCTTCTACAAAATTTGCTTGCTGATTTTCTTCCGAGTTACAGCCTTTCTTGAGATGACCGAACCCTTTGCACTTGTAGCATTGTGGTTTACTTTTAAACCAATAATTTCTTTCGTCGTAACCTGCCCTCTGACAGATTCCACATATTTGAGAGATAGAAGCTTCGGTATTTCTTCTGGAAAAATTGCCTGTAGCCCTTCCACGGCCTCTTGCAGCAAAACGTCCTCTCCCTCTCATGGTTCCTCTACCACAGAATGATTCTTGAGATGAATTATTTCTCGATCCAAAATTGAGTTTGGATTGAAAAGCACTCTCAATTGTTTTTTCTATACGAAGATTCTGTCTCTGCTCAAACGCCTTAATAGAACCCATCAATTCTTCAACTTCCAACGATTCAAGATTTTTGGTTTTCTCTATGACAGAAACAATAGAGTCATACCTTTCTGGTAGACTGACAAGAATTTTCTCCATAATTCTTTGAGTAGAAATTGTTTCTCCATACGTCTTCATCTGATTTATCACATCCATAACTTGGGTGAAATAATCTTTCAGAAGATAAGAATCCTTCATCTTCAAGTTCTCAAACTCCCTTCGTAGAGACTGAAGTTTTATTGTTATTACTTGAGAACTTCCTCTGTATTCTTTTCAAGAATATCCCACGCCTCCTTTGATCTACTGGCGTTGATAATTCTTGGAAAAATTATTTTCGTAACTCCCTCTTGGATCAGAAGAAGAGCTTTAACATCTTTCTTGATATTTGCCTTTAGCTCCTTCTTCTCTCTGTTTGATAGGGTTTCTGGATCTTCTGGATCAATGAAACCGTCTTCTACAAACTCCAAGAGATCTTGTGAGATGAACAGTGTTCTCATTCTCACACACCAGAAATCGTAATTTTCTCCATCGAATTCTGGAACATAACTTTGATGATCTTTGCCCATTCTCTTTAGGCTCTGATACCAATCTGTTGGAAAATTTACTGTATGAAAATATTAAAAGAGAAAATATGAAACTGTAACTTGGTTTTCTTTGATTAACTCAGAGGTTACAGGACTTTTCTGTGCTCAACTCAACTGTTAGCAACCGTCTCATATAGGAAATATCTTTCCTATCATAGCTAGATTACATTCACTTCTAATATTATTCTAGACAACTATTTTCCCTAACTTCTACCTTTATTCTGGTATACAGGGATTTTCTTCAGAAGAAAATATTGCGTAACTTAAGGAATTATTTCAACAATCACTACCACAGGCTCCATTTAAACAGAAACAATGCCAAGTGTCTAAAATTTCAAGACCCGACATAACGCATAAACAACTTTGACATCTAATGAATCCAGATATACATGGAAATTCAGTTTCTTCAAGTAATCAAAATAAAGGTACAGATGGTTCAAACTATTCTTGTTGTTCAACCTTATCTTTGAGCACTATGATTTGATGCCAATGAATGTAATATCTTCTTTGCTTCTCCTGGTAAACGTCATTCACTATTGTTTACACCCATCACAATTTAAGTAATCAATATAAATTCTTTACCCAGAATTTTAAGATTCTAATTAACCAATCAAAATACAATCAATATAAAGCAAAAATTGATTTGGAGTTTCAGAGAGCATAGAGATTTGTACCAATGGATGGAATATGAAGGTTGTGATGCGGAAGATACTATTTGTGATGCCAGTGACCTCCATGTGGATGAGTTACCGAGTTATCATCGTCGTCGTCATTGTCTTGTGATTTTGTACATATAAACTATTATCTCTCTCTCTTTAAACCACTGATCTAGTTGATAATATCACCTATCACTCGGATCTCTCTATATAGTACACACAACCATCATCACCATTAATTCAAAGCAAAATATCAAATTGATTGCATATACCCAGGTTCTATTGCAGCCTAAGTCAAAGATAATGACTACAACGTTACACAACCATCCAAGTAATCAGTGTGATTTATTCTTGGACTATACAGAATAGCAAAAGCAAAATTATGTGCACAAATAAAGTTCTATGATTCAAGACATATCAAGTAAGGTACCTTTTCCCCTGGATCCAAAAGAAAAGCTTCATCCTCAGGTATATAAAATTTGATAAATCCTTTTCCTATTAGAAAACACACCATATAATGACAATAAATCAAAATTCAACCGCAAAGCCTACAGTTTTCTTTAAGAAGGCCAAACAGTAAAGAAAAGAATAATGCGGTGAATTTGTTTATCTTTCTTACTCTGGATATCGCCCATGGTCAGGGATTCGATCCCTGTTGCTCGATGGTCCCTTATCTGTCATAAACTTGACTGTTTGCCCGCCCATATTCAGGACTCGGTCTACTTCTTCGACGCACTGGACTTCTACTTCTGGAACTGACAATCTTTCCTTCCTCTCCTAGGACTATCATTCCTATCACCTTGCTCGATGTCATCCTCAGGTCATATTTAATAGAGACAACCCTGCAACAAATCTTGCTGCAAATCACAGAGGAACAAATTGTAAATGAAAAATGGGAAACCAAATCAACTATCCAGCAATAAGATATAGAGAACCAACTTACCTCATGTGAGTGCACTCAAGATCTTTAGTAGCTTCTTCCTGTGTCTCAAACTGAACAAACGCAAAGTTCCTTCGGATTCTGACATGATTTTCAATGCTTACCATAGGGATCAAAATGCTTTAATATCACGGGTTTAATTGAAACAAAATTGTAACATATTTCCATGCACCTCCTGCAAAATAATTATAACCAAATTCTCTTCATTTTCCAACTGAACACCACTTTAATTTGGCAATGAAGTCTATACAACACTAATCCAATTCTAAGAGCAATAGACCCTAGACAGAAATTACTAAGACAGTGCTGGTATTGAGTATTACTGCATTTTATATGAGTGCATAATAGAAGAGAAGTTGATGATAATCAGGAAGCAGTGAGAGTAACATCTGACATAGTAGCAGTGTCTCCTAGAAGTGACCCACTAATCCGGAGGGTAATAGAGTTCTATGAAGTATGCACTCAAACAACGAATATTGTATTAAAGCACAAAAGGTGGTCAACCATACGCATACCACCCATGCTGGCAAAACTTAAAAGTTTGATTACTAAACTCAATCAACACACTATCTGTCATTTATTTTTATTTATTTTGATAATAAAAATTTAAACTAAATCCAAAAGTCGAATTACTGAGCAACTATTCACGAACACAACAAACAATTTGATCATATTCAGTTCCCATATTATCCAAACAACTTCATCAGTTCCCATATTATCCAAACGCACAAATTCCATAAAAAATGCAACAGATAAAACCCAAAGGCAAATCCAACAAAAGATGTTCTTACTGAATCTTGTAGAGTAAACAATTGTTAATAGATGATAAATAATGTATTACTAAAAGGTAATATAGATAAATCAGCGTTGTTGATCGTACTATATACCTATTTGATTTAAGTGGCATTTTGGATACTCAAAATGGTTATCTTCATAATCCACAAAATTAGTGAAAGATACTTAGTGGCTCCACCAAGAAGATGAGTCCTCAGACTAAGAGTTCAAATAGACTCAAAAGGTGGAAGATGAAACAACTGTAAATGTTATGTTACATCGACAACTATGAAATTGCTATACAAAAAAAGACTATAGAAGCATGCACAACACAACATAACACAACACAAATTAATACTACAATCAGATAAGAAAAAATTCTTAAAGTATGATATCATACCTTATCATAAGAAAATGCATTTTCACGTAAGATATATCTCGCAATAATGGGGTCTGATACGACAACAAACGCTTTTGGTCCAAATGCCAGTTTGTAAACTGAGTCATGCTACCAACAACAACTTTATTGTAAGGACATAAATTCATCAGTTCCACGTGTTTACATCATAAGAAAGAAGTATCACATTATGAAACACCGAGAAGTACAAGAGAAAAATAAATGATAAAGGAAGACAGCTATAAAACATCTGTCACACATCAACTGTCACCGGAAGCAGAAAAGTCAGACTAGATTAATGCATATAAGTCACGTGGAAAGAACACAAGTTACAAGAAAAAGCATCATTAATAGCCAAGACAACCATCTGCGCTCTGCTATCTCTTGCGTTCCACAATCATCTGCACTCTGCTATCTCTTGCGCTCCACAATCATCTACGCTCTGCTATCTCTTGCGCTCCATAATCATCTGCGCCCTATCACGTGCGCACTATAAATTTCAATCCTACAAGAATAGACATGCTCCATGCCAAATTCCACATGTCACACATGCCAACACCCACATAGTAAAGACAAAGGACCAACAATCGCTCAATCCAAAGAGGAGTTGCGCATCAGCAAGCGGAACTAGCAAGAAGCATCACGAAAGGAGTAAAATGAGCTGCGCCCAAAGTCAAGATAAGATCAAACATGTCAAATAGAGATAAGAATGAGTGAGGAAAAGGGACCCATCATATTTTGCTATAAATACCGACCCCTAAGTAGAAAGAAGGACACAAGAGAACTAAGAGAAAAATTTTTGAAAGAAAATCAAGAAGTGGAAAAAGCTAAGACTAGGTGAAGAACTCTATTGAACTTAAGCTCTTTAATTCTTTATATTAGCATGTGTACAAAGTAAGTATTTATAAAAAAGATACCATATTTTCCCGTGGATGTAGGCTTATTAGATGAACCACGTTATATATTGAGTTTGTTTCATTTCCATTTGAACTTATGTTCTCTCCATTAAAATCTCTCTGTATCAATTACACTTCGAAAAATGTCATTTTTAAACAACTTAAGTTTTTGCTTGTGAGGACCCCAAAAACGGTCGTTACAATTTGGCGCTAGAAACAGGGATGTGTAAAGGATTTATCATACCTTATAAAAAAAAATGGAAGAGAGTTTTGATACAGGGATTTCAAACCCTGAAAAATGAGATGATTAAGTTCAAATGAGTTTTTGTCAATGGAAATCATTAAAAAAAAATTGATTTATGCAAAAGGCATTGATGAGTAAGAAAATTTTTGAACTTTATAATTTCGTGTTACCTCCTTTTGGTATCAATTTGTGTACATTTAAGGAAAATGAAAGAATTATTCAATTTACAAAGTATCTATTCATTTAAAATTGGTTTGATTACTTATATTTTTTGATTGAATAAATAAGTTTTTTGAAATCATATAACTTTTATAGAATACTACCAAGGGAATTCTCGAAAGCAACAGAGGATTGGTATTATAAGGAAACAAAACATTACGAAAGGAATACAAACAAAGCGAAAACATGTCACAAGCTGAAAATTCACAAAACCAAGAAAGTTACGCAAGAGGAATTTTTCAACAAAGAGAGATAGTGAATAACCCAGAGAGTCAGCAAAGCAATTCAGAGGGTTATTCTTCACTTCAGGAGAATAATCAAAAAAATAATGAACATAATCGCTCTCCATCTATGGAGAATACTCAGAACACTATTGATCATATATAAAATTTAATGGAGGATATGAGTAGGATGCGCAAAGAGCAACGAACTTGTGCTGAAAAAATCGCACGATTAACTAAAGAAAATCAAACGATGAAAGAAGCAATTCAGCGGGATGCGGAACCAGCTTCCACAAGAACGCGGGGACAAGAAGTAACTTCCAGTAGATTCGAAGGAAGAAGAGAAAAAAATAATCGAGATCAAATAATAGTACTAAGGTCCACATCACAGCAACCTGGGCAAGAAAGGATGAATCGGGTAGACCCAGGATCACAACATGATCAATGGAAAAAATGCTTTGAAGCTATGGAGCAAATGAGGGAAGAAAAAAGAAATCTAAAGAATAAAGAAGGTGGGCGAATAGAGGAAGTGTTAAAGGAATCCAGGCGAACGCCATTGGCACTACATTTAGCATTTTCACCAATGCCTCGAGAATGTAGCACTCCCATTTTTGAGTGTTATGATAGTACCAGGGATCCGACCCCACATTTGAAATATTACAACCGAATCATGGTGCGTTGGGAGCAAGATGATGCTGTAATGTGCCGATATTTCCCGTCAAGTTTGAATGGACTGGCGCTGGCATGGTATGATAAATTGCAAGAAAGTTCTATTCACTCGTATGCAAAATTAATTCGAAAGTTTTTGGAGGCGTACATGTACAACAGACCCGTTGACTCAGGATTGGATAGATTATATTCACTTGCTTCATGGCCAGAAGAATCAATTCGTGAATATACAGCTCGGTGGCATGCAATTTGCCATGCAATTGGAGATGTTGAGCCAGATGCTGCCATTAACAATTACAATTGGGGAATAGCTGACCGAAAAAGCCAGCTCTTTGTTGATATTCATAACATCAACCCGAAAACTGAGGGGCGCCTTAGAGAAATAATCGAGAAATGTGCGATACTGCAAGACATACAAGGGAAATGTCCAAGGATAGTATCGCAACACCAAGGAGATGCAAAAAGGACAAATTCGATGGAGCCGTCATCCGGTACGGGGAAAAGATTTCCAAATAAAGCTGAAACTAGTGAACCGAAGCGTCCACGAACAAAGAGAAGGAAGAAATTTTTTCAAGAACGAGTGTTTACAAAAAATTAACACTCCATATTCCGAAATTTTAAAAGTAATAAAAAAATAGACCGGACTTTCAATGGACACCAACAAAAGAGCGACAACCAGAGCAAACTCAAAATTCAAAAGAATATTGTGAGTATCATTGTTATCGAGGGCATTTAACCGATCGATGCAGAAACTTAATTTCACTAGTCCAAGGGATGATTGACGCAGGGGAGTTAAAAGAATTCATTCAATCACCTGTACCACTGTCAAGGCTTGATAAAGGGAAAGCTGTTAATATCTCCCACAATAATCAGACTATCAATATGATTTCATTTACGGAATCAAATCCATCATCGATGAATGCAGCAATTGACAGGAAGCTGCACAAGAGAATAATCAACCATGAAGTATTTAAAGTTGCAGGGAGGATCACTGAAACATGGGAAGAATGGATGACTTCCCCACTAACATTTTCAGCAGAAGAGGTAGATCAAGAAGTAGAAACTCACAATGACCCGCTGGTTCTCACCCTTCCTGTGTCTGGTTGGAATATCACAAAGATTTTGATAGACGGAGGAAGTTCTCTTAATGTGTTGTTCTATGATACATTTTTGAAAATGGGATTGAAAGAAGATCAGTTTGAACCATCTCGCTATACCATCTATGGATTCAATGGAATAGCATCGAACAAGAGGAGAAGTCACACTCGAAATAATGACTGGACCCTTGAATGTTGCAACAAAGTTCAGTGTGGTAGAAGCACCTTCACCTTACAATGCCATCATCTGGAGGCATTGGGTCCATCAGTTGAAATGGGTCGCATCAACGTACCATCAGTACTTGCGATTTCCAACGCCTCAGGGAGAAATGAAAATTGAAGAAGATCAGAGCATGGCGAGAACATGCGCCCTCACGGAAGCACACATAAATCAAGAAAGAGCTCAGCAAGTGAAAGCAAAGAAGAAGGAAATGAAATTCCAAGCTAAGGAATAAGCAATAAATCAATATTTGTCTGAAGTCGCAGCCAGCAAGTCAAGCAATGAAGAAGGAAGAGATTCTGTAGTCAAATGAGATCAGTTAGGAGCAGGAAAAGGGGGTGAAACCTCACAATAGCATCTCAAGGGGGATCCCACATTCTTAGGAGGCCTCAAATCTGCTTTTTCGGCTGTTGAGGAAACCAAGAGCATCAACATTGGAACGCCAGAATTTCCAAGGGCAATTAAAATTGGAACCCTGGTGAGCCCAGAAAGGGAGCAAGATCTAATCAGTTTACTCGAAGAGTATGCATATGTATTTGCATGGAAAATAGGAGACATGCCAGGAATTGACCCAAGCATTGTTCAACATGAACTGCGTATGCATCCGGCCACCATACCATTTCGGCAACATATGCGAAAAGTAGCACCTGATTATCATGATCCGGTAGAAAATAATTGAAGAAGCTAATGGACGCAGGATTCATTCGAGAAGTGTGCTACCTAACGTGGATATCAAATATGGTCATAGTCCCAAAGAAGACTGGAGGGGTGACAATTTGCATAGACTTCACCAATTTAAATAAAGCATGTCCAAAAGACAGTTATCCACTTCCAAGCATTGATCAATTAGTAGATGCTGTCGAAGGACACGAAGCCTTTTCTTTTATGGATGGACAGTCTGATATAACCAAATTGCACTAGCCGAGAAAGATCAAGAGCATACTGCGTTTTTTACCCCGCGGGGATTGTATTTTTATACGAGAATGCCGTTTGGATTAAGAAATGCAGGAGCAACCTATCAACGATTAGTAGATGCAATCTTCAAACCTTGGATAGGATGCACATTGGAAGTCTACGTAGATGAAATGCTGGTAAAAAGCAAGATGGCAAAGGATCATTTACAAGACTTGAGTGAGATTTTCCAAGCTTTGCGCAAGTACAAAATGAAAGTCAACTCGGAAAAATGCATCTTTGGAGTTACATCAGGGAAGTTTTGGGGTTATCTAGTCACAGAAAAAGGAATTGAAGTCGATCCAGCAAAAATACAGGCTATTGTAAATATGACATCCCCAAGAAATGTTAAGGAGGTACAGAATCTGAACGGATGCTTGGCAGCGCTTAACAGATTCATTGCAAGGTCATCAGATAAGTGCAAACCATTTTTTGATACTCTAAAGAAGGGAAGCAAGTTTATATGGAATGAAAACTGTGAACAATCCTTTCAGAACATCAAAATATATCTTGCGACTTTGCTAGCATTACAGAAACCGCAGCCTAAAGAGATCTTGGCCCTATATATAGCTGCAACAGAAGATGCAGTAAGCGCAGTACTGGTGCGAACAAATGATAAGGTGGAAAGACCAATCTACTACATTAGCAAGACTTTCAACCTTGCGGAGAGGAACTATACCAAGATTGAACAGTTAATATTAGCACTGATATTTTCCCACGCAGAAGCTGCGCACATATTTTCTAACGCACTACGTACGAGTACCAAGTAAGGCTCTGCTGCAATCTGTGTTAAAAAATGCAGGAAAAGTGGGAAGAATTGCAAAGTGGAATGCTCAGTTGGAACAATTTCATATTCTTTTTGAAATGCAAACTGCTCAAAAGTCCCAGGTTTTAACGGATTTTCTTGCAGATTTGTTATTAGATGATGATTTTGAAATCCAGGGGTTATAAGGAGTAGAAGAGAATGACTCTCAGGACATTTTGGACCCTTTCAATTCTCAGAGATGAGAAGTTTTTGTTGATGACAACACCCACGGGGGAGCGATTGATACATACTTTTCGTTTAGAGTTTGGAGAGCACACCAACAATATAGTAGAATACGAGGCTGTGGTTCATGCCCTCCGTCTAATTATTGAATTAGGAATTACCGATGTACGGTTGACAAGTGACTCACAATTGATAATCCGACAAGTTGAGATGAAATATTAAGCAATTGATAAAGACTTGAGTGAATACAAAGGTATTGTGCAAAAGTTAGCATCCCAAGTTCCAAACAATATTTTTCGCCATTTGTCCAGAGATAAGAATCGTCATGCAGATGTGTTAGCATTTATCTCATCAATGATCAAGTATCCGAATACATCTGTCGTCAAGATTGGACGCATTTATGAACCGTCAATTAGAATATGGGCAGTTGAGAACATGGAAGATGAAATAAGTGAGGATCTTGAGGATCCGGCCACAAAGAATGACGTAAATATACCCCAAAAACCAAAGGATAGCTGCGTAGAAAAATATTGGAGGATTCCGCTACATCATTATTTGCAAAAACGAATATTACCTGCGGATACCAAGGAAGCAAGGAAAATACAATCAAAGTCTGTTAACTATCAGTTAAGGGATGGTATTTTGTACCGAAAGTTCTTCATGGGACCACTACTTCGTTGTCTATCGCGTCCAGAAGGACATCAAATTTTGACAGATATACATTATGGTGATGCTGGGAATCATAGTGGGAGACGATCATTGGCCCTCAAGGCAAAAACGCAGGGATATTATTGGGTCTCAATGCAAAAGGATGCCGAACATATGGTCAAAAGATGCGAAGAATGTCAACGTTTTGCTAAGAAGATCAGAGCGCCGGCAACAAAACTCAATTCAGTACTTAGTCCATGGCCATTTGCAAAGTGGGGAGTAGATATTGTCGGACCCCTATCTGAAGGAACACGGAAAAGGAAGTACCTAATTGTAGCAACAGATTATTTCACCAAGTGGGTGGAAGCCAGGGTACTTGCGCATATTAGAGACTCGGATGTGTTCAAATTCTTGTTTGAAGACATAATTTGCAGATTTGGAATCCCAGTAGCAATAGTTTCAGACAATGGACAACAACTGCAGGGAAAAAATATTAACATGCTTTTTGAAGCTTTCAATATCCAAAACAGAAAGTCAACTCCACTTTACCCCCAGAGCAATGGGCAGGCTGAAGCTACAAACAAGACAATTGCATTTAATCTCAAGAAGACTCTGGAAGGGCATCACAAGCGATGGTGTGAGCAACTTCATAACAATCTATGGGCCTATCACACCACAATATCGTGCAAGTGTCTGAGACTTTGAACATTATCAAGGACACGAATGGTCTGCTTGCATTCTCCTCTCGTTGGTGCGGTCAAGTTCATTCAACAGTATTTGTTTGGGGTGAATTAACAATCACCTTGGAGGACGTGGCATTCTTGCTGCGACTGCCTGTTGTTGGTAGCATTCCACTTGAATGGTATGAGGAGGAGAAGAAGCATGGCATCATCCTTGTTCAGAAAATAGGAGACTTGCATAAGTCTAGTCGTTGCAATAATAAGAATTATTTGGTTTGGGTTGACTACTGGTGGAACAGAAGTACAAGTGTCGACAACATTTCTATTGACGAACCTTTATACATTTCCGCATTCCTTTTACTTTGGCTTTCTAGAGACGTATTTGAAGATTCTCCTGGTGGTCAAGTGAAGTCTTCACTTGTTCCGCTTGTTGTTGTGCTCGCTCGTGGAAAAGCTTTTCCCCTTGGTAATCTGTTTCCTGACTCTCTATACTCACATTTGGATAGTTTCATTCGTGACATGAGAGTTTCTAAAGGTCATGCCAAGATAGAATCTTTTATCCCTGTGATGTTTATGCAAGCTTGGTTGTGGGAACATTTTTCTGAATATGCACCAAAGACCAAGCCTTCTTATCTGAGTACAAAGATGGAGTATGCTAGAATACTTCATTAGAGTAGGAATAAAACTTCTTATGTTAGTCTTATTAGCTTAATGGACAATGATAAAAAGGTGAACTTCAGACCTTGGGGTTTGAAGCTTCCACACGTGATTCCACCGAATTCTTTTGCCGAGAGCTCTGGTATTACTCTACGTTCTGGTCCGAGTGATGAGGGTGGTATTGCTATAGCTGGCGAGGCCACTTTTGTGAATATTTGCGCTCTAGGATATATTCTTGTTGTATGCAGAGTTATAACATTGATAGGGCGATTCGGAAAATGGGTTTTGATCAGTCTATTCCTTATTAACGTACCTAGGCGCCTTCCATAGACATACTTCAGCGATCCGAGGGCGTCCGTACTATTCCTGGTTTCAGTCTCCCTTTTCTCTAGGCTGATAGAAAAGGACGTGTCACTGATGAATATGCTCGTTTATGGAACGCACAACTTACTATCCTTGAGAAATTTGTGTCTAGTAAGCCTTCTGGTTTATACGTTGTGCCTTCCTTTAGATGATGAGTTTTTGACAAGGACTAGAATTATAAAATTTCCCTTTACTAAGCAACAAGAACATATATATATGCATATTTATGCGCATACTATGCTTCCATTTATATTTCACAAGCGAATTGAGAACACAGATCCCACCTAAATATTCTAAATTGGCCTTATAGCCTTATCAATACTCATAATATCCATGCTATATCGAACTAGTTTCAAGTCGCATAAATTCCACGACTGAATTCCTTGAACTTGCATCGAATGAACATTGATGTTCTATCAATATCTATTAAACTCAGGAATAGCTAATGTTTAAACCCTGAAATACATTATAGCTTAACGCTTCATTCGCAACGAATCCACCACAAATTGCTCTTATGAGCGTAAATGTGTTACTTTAGCACCTTGCTTAAATATAAGCCACAAATAATGTGCCACTCTCTCTGATACGCCACAGTCAAGAATAAATGTCATAAAAGATGCATTGAACCTCGCATTTAGGCTAACCCTAGCCTTTCCTCGTATTAATGCCAAGATAGCACTAGACCTTCGGCTTAGCATCGCATTGGCACTAATTAGCCACAATAACACTAAAAGCGCTAACTTTCCTGGCACTAAACCCTAGCACCTGAAAGATTGTAACTAACCAAAAATGGTCTTAGATAGTACAAAAAACACTTAATAAGGCCTTAGCTCATGTATTACCCGCTTAGCACCTAAGATCTAGCACCAAAAGTGTTAAATCTAACTCTAGCACCAAAAATGCTAAATCTAACAACAAAAGCGCCAATCCTTGGTCGTGATGCTCTTGGCTTAACGCCCTTGGTGGGTAACGCCTTTGATGGATAAGCGCCTTTGATGGGTAAACACACTTGATGTGGCTAGCGCCCTTGCTTGGTGGCTAAGCGCCCTTGGTGTGGCTACCTCCCTTACTTGCGCTTACGCCCTTGGTGTGGCTAGAGCCCTTGCTTGTGCTAAGTCTTTTGGTGTGGATAGCTCTCTTGTTTGCGCTAACGCGCTTGGTGCGGCTAGCGCCCTTGGTGTGGTTAGTTCCATTGCTTGCGCTAACACCCTTGGTGTGGCTATCTCCCTTGGTGCGGCTAGCTCACTTGCTTGCGCTAACGCCCTTATTGTGGCTAGCGCCATTGTTGTGGCCGACGCCCTTGCTTGTGGCTAACTATACAATTTAAGTGCTAACTTCAAACCTCCTTGGTACTAGCTTCTAGTCCTAATACAATTAATATTTACTAAAAGATGTGCATGTTGATCTTACTCCTGAGATGTTAGCATGCTAGCCTTTTATGTTAAGAGAGTTAGCACCTTCTGATTTGTGCTAAGTAGATAGTGTTGGCTTTGCTAGCTGCTTTGCTCAGAAATATGCCTTTCTTCTTATATAGGTCCTACATTGAGTCTTATGTGAATTCCAGCAGATCTCCTTGCTTAAGGATACCTTTATAACATTTGGCCTCAAAAGCCTCTCTGACTTACGATAAGTTATTTCTAAGCTAATACTTAGCCATTAAATAGGCCATGTTACTTTCAAACAAGTACATGACCACAAAAATTCCCATACTCGACACTAATCAGTCTGGCTATCAATCAAGTGATTTGCACAACTTACCTCATTGACTTAGCAGGTCATTTGACTTGACTTGACTTAATCAAAACTATGATGGTTTATAACTCCACTATTTTCACGAGATATTAAATACAACATGGGGGATTATCATTAGGGTATTGGTATGGCGATCTACGACATCATGGGTGGTGACACAACCCCCATGAACAAGAAGGTAACAAGAAATGAGCGGTTACAGTGCAATTGAGAGGATGAGGAGTAATGGTCAGACAGGTCTTCCTTACCATTTTGGGAACCTCCCTACTAAAATCTCTACAATCATCACTTCTCCACCTCTCCCTAACTTCCAAGACTTACGAGAATATAAGTGTGTCATTTTCAAAACTATAAATAGATGATTCTCATCTATTCGAAACAAGGCAGAAACACACACAAAAAAACAACCAATCTGAAGAAACCAAAATCTACAGAATTAGTGATTCCCCTAAGACCTACCCAAATCTTTTCCATATTTATAATCTAAGCAGGACGTGAACGGTCATTTCTTGGTTTAGGCTCATTCTGTTCGAGCTTCATCTCTCGAACCTACTTGAAAGTACCACTTTGCAGTACATCTGTTTTCACCCTAAAACACAATGGTTCTGTTATACCAAGGCTCATCCTTTTGAATAGGAGAATAATCATTATTATGATCCGGAATTGGAATAACTTCATCATTGTTACACGGGATTTCGAACGGTTGTTTATCTTTATAATAGTCTTTATCGTTCTTAGGAATTTCATAATTTTTTTGGTTTTGAAGCCATACTTCTTCCTCATCCCTATTTTTACCTAGTTGCGCAATTTGTTCGTATAATGTCTCTGAATTCTTTTGAATCTCTCGATGTAACTCTTCCCAATCATATTGTTGATGATGTTGTTGTTTTACATCATCTAACTTTGGACTATGCTCGCCGTGTTGTTGAATAAATTTATCAATTAGCCTGTGGAATTCGTCTAATTTGTCCCAAGTAGAATCTGTGGTACTAGAGAAATTATTAGAAGCATAACTATCCCCCATCCTTTTGATTGTTCACTTACATACCCATCATAAGGTTATTGGCATATATAAGAATAATCATAAGGTTCCGTAGGATATTGACCATAGCCAAAAGACTGGTTTTGGTTATACCCCTGGTATAGTTGGTAGTTGTCATAATATTGAGATTGAAAACTGTATTGATCACCACTATTATATGATTGATCTTGTGCATCGTATATGTTATTTCCGTAAGGAAACATGACGACTCACAATAAAAAAACGAAAAATCTATTAAACCCAAAAAAATAAACCAAACAAAAAATGATACTTACAACCTGTTTTCATAATTTACCTCCCGCTTTTGACGAGCGGATAACACCTTCAACTAGTTGTTTGATAAGTGCATATTTATATGTTTTGAGTATCAATTTCATGCTAGTATTTGCTATAGTTCTTGTGAATTATTGTATATTACGTTCGTTTTGTAGTTTATATCTTTTATTAGGTGAATCATCCAAAAAGAGCTATAAAGTGTTAGATTATGGAAGGAAAAAAGTGTTGTGAAGGAGGAAAGCCAAATTCAAAGTGGAACTTGTCCAAATTCAGGATTTCTCATCAATATATTGGAGAGAACGAAGAAACGAAGCCAACGACGAAAGAATGAGGTCATTCCGATTTCATTTGAAGAATTTATAAGAAAAGCAAGTTCAGGATTTTCTCGATGGGTCATCCTATCGAGAAAAGAAGAATTCTCGATGGGTCAAGCCATCAAGAAACTGAGCGTAAATGACCTATTTTTGGCATATTTTGGAGTTTTGGAAACCTATTTCAACCTGGAATCAAGTGCGGGCACCTCTACAACTTGGGATATCTATTTAAGAGACACATATAATAATTTTTGAGATATCATAGATTTCTACAATTCTACATCAAAAACCTAGGGTTTACCCCTTTAGGAGGAAACCACCATTATTCTTCTTCTTAATCTTCTTTGTAATATGAGTAGCTAATTATTTTTTTGATTAAGGATGAATTCGATGTTCTAGACGTGAAGCTTTATTAGTTATACAAATCTATTCGGAGTCTTAATCATCTTATCGTTTGTTTTCATTAAATATAGGATATATGATTGATTCTCTAGATT
Source organism: Papaver californicum (assembly GCA_023531435.1). Taxonomy (NCBI): domain Eukaryota; kingdom Viridiplantae; phylum Streptophyta; class Magnoliopsida; order Ranunculales; family Papaveraceae; genus Papaver; species Papaver californicum. The sequence goes on along the minus strand of JAJJMC010021261.1, from coordinate 40,133 downwards.
GTTCAAGTGTACAATTGGATTATTCTATTGATCATTCTAACGCTAGTATAGAGTTGAGCTATCCGTAATTATCGATCACCTCCTACACAAGTAGAAAACGTGAGACCTTGCAGAGGGATTATGTGGAGTAATCGTGTGTGAAGACAACACTAGTAAGTGGACCTTGCACTAAGAGTCTAACTGTTAGGATCAACCTAAGTTCACAAAACCTAAAGCTTTCGATTGAGTTACACCTTGAGTGCGTTACTACTTGGTGGTTCAGTTGGATAGAATCAGATATGCGAGTGTTTCGGTATTTGGTTACATAAGGAACTTTGGGGATAACACTGCTCTAGCTGTTATTCGACGATTGGTGATGAATGATTCTAACGAAAGATAGATAAGTATACTACTCGAGTTAACGTTTGGTAAAGCCGAAGGAATCCCTAATCATCTTTTCTATTTATTATTATTCTTTTTAATTACTTTAATCAAACTAATCCCCATTAGTTATTTACTTTTATTCTTAGTTGTTAACCTAAATAACATCTCAATTACACAACTCTCTATGGGAATGATCCTTACTACCGCTATATTATTATTTAAGCAGTGGAAAATATATCGAGTAATTTGTTGCACTTACGACACGCATCAGTTAACACCACGAAAACTTAAAAATCTGAAAACACTAAAGAAAAACATGAAAATATCTAAACTACTAAAACAAGCTAAAACAAATAACAAATCAATTAGCGACTACTCCCCGGCAGCGGCGCCAAAATTTGATGTGTGTCGTAAATGCAACAAATTACTCAAGATATTTCCCACTAATTAACTAGTAATATAGTGGTAGTAAGGATTGTTCCCACAGAGAGCTATATAATTGATATTTTGTTTAGATTAGCAAAACTATAATAAAAACATTAAGGGGGGATTGGTTTAATTAACTAAAAATAACAATAAAAAGATAATAAGAAAGAGATGGTTAGGGAGTCCTTTGCCGTTACCAAACATTGACTGCATTAGTATACTTATCTATCTTTTGTTAGAATCATTCATCACCAACCGTAGAATAGCAGGTACGCTTAGTTATCCCCAAAACTGCTTATATCACCGGATAACAGGTACGCTTTGTCACCGGATTCTATCCAACCGAGCCACCTTGAAGTGTGATTTCCTAACCGTAAATATAACTCTAACACTTATTTTGCAAAATTTCTTCTTCTGCGGTTGGGTTGAGATGATTTCCCAACCGTAATTCTGACAGAATTCTCATTACCGTCCTAGTTCTACGGCTAGCTTTTGATGAAGTCCTAGCCGTAAGTAGATACGAAACTTGGTCCTTTTCATCGACTTGTTCTACGGCTAGGTCTTGAGACTTTCCTAGTTGTAGGTGCTTCTGGATTTTCACTTCAAACGTGTATATTCAGCTCTAGATACTTCTTATCATGCCGGAATGAACTCCTTTTCTCTTCTTAGCTCTTTTCAACACCATTTATATAGATTTTCGGATGATTCACCTAAAGAAACAAATAAAATAGAAAAAAAAGTAATACAAAGTAATATGCAAGATTTATAACAAATATTATCATGGATTTGACACTAAAATCATATGAATTATGCACTTATCAGTTGACCGCCTATATATACTTTACCCTCTTAGCATATCTCCTCTCTTTCATTCTTTGTTCGTTGGTAAGAGAAGGCACGTCCTTGAGCACGCATTTAACAAGAGTCAATTCGTACTCGAGCAAGCAGCAGCGTTAGTTTGTTTGTACTCGTCCCAGGCAACAGTGAGAGTTATTTTTTAAACGTCCCAGGCAACAACAAGAGTCAGTTTGCACACGTCCCAGGAACAACGAGAATCAATTTGTACTTTTATGCTTGGACGTAATCCAATTATCATGTAGGACTAGGTTTTTCCTATTTTTCCCATATATCATATTGTTACGCATTTATATCTTGATAATACCGAAAGTATTACTTTTCTTCTTCTTTAGCAAACTCTAGCGTTGTTACTATTCTTCTGAGGCGTGGTGATCTTCAATAATAGCAGTAAAAATACTAATAACCTTAATCTCGTAAGTTAAAGCTTTTGTAATTCTCTTTTTTTTAGGTGTTCTTTTGTTTGTTGATGTTGTAACCCTCGTCTTGTTGCTCATGTCTTGAATAGATCATGATAGTTTCTGATCGAATTCATGATTCTGATTCTTCGAGTAAGAAAACAATCCACGAAAGCAAAAGGGTGAAAGTGACTCCTCTTCAATAGGTACAATCTAGAATCAACAATTCCTTAGGTAAGGTCACAAAGCTTGTACCAGGCATGCCTATCAATCACCTGAGAGCAGTACATGAATTTGCTCTTGATCTTACATTCACGATCAACATTGAAGAAGAATCTAGACGCTAAGAAGAGATAGAGAATAAGAAAACTGAGTATAAAGATCTCAAGGTTTATCAGCAGAAGCAACATACCTGAATGAACGCGAGGATTGAAGAAATAGAGCGGATAGGGCGAGGTATTCGTGCTTATGCCGTAGCCTCAGATTCTGATGCAGATGAGTATGCTTCTGATTGGGATCTTGTGGAGCATGAGCCTGAGTGATTCTATCTAAATGCAAGACTGGAACGAGTATTTCGAGATGATCGTAAAGTTGAATATGCTAAGGATGCTTATTATGAAAAGCCGATGGAAACTATTGACCCTGCAGATGATGAGGATCCCGACGAAGACTCGGAGGAAGACCCTGATGAAAATCCAAGAGAAGACCCTGAAATAGAGGACCCTGAAGAAGATTCTCCAAAAGAAGAAGAAGATTCTCCAGAAGAAGAAGAAGAAGAACGTGACTCTGATGGAGAGGGCAATGATCAATACGACTCTGATTCAGATTCCCATTCTTCTGATTGAACTCAACATAGTTATTTTGCCGTAGTTTTTTTTTATTTTGCTTTCACACTTTTATGTTTCGTAGATATCTTTCTTGGATTAAACATTTTATGTGTGGTATGGTCGTTAAGATGGAATTATACCTTTCTTTTGATGCCTTTTTGGAGTTTTCATTGATATCTTCATATCTTGAGATGAATGAATAAATTCATACATGTGAACTTGTGGAATTTTCACCAATTTTCATCATAAATTTTTTAGAAGTATAGTGCTTAAGAAAAATATTATACAATCTTTATACGGCGTCTTTTTTTGATGGTTGACCCCTCTATCCTTATTAAAAAACAATTTCCTACATTGGTGAAGGAGAAAATCTAGGAAAACTCTGAAAGTTTTCAGGCACGGCATCTGTCACGGACCGGAAAATTCGCCTCCTGGCGCGTTGCGCTGGGCAGGCCAGAACTCCTCGATGCGCGATTAAAAGAGAGTAACCGGACCTTAGAGCTTAACTTCTCACTGCGTATGCAGGTATATTTGCCTTCCAAGCATGCCTTGTAAGCATTATACTCGAAACGTAGTTCCCACATCATTCAAGCTACGTTTATACCGTTCCACCTCACCCTTGTTCTGCTGAGGGTGCAAGGCCATTAAAGCCTATGGTGAATGCCTTTGGCAAGCATCACATAAACATGATCATTGTCTAGGCCTAACTCATGCCTTGGACCAGCACCTAGGCCATTTCAAGCCTAATTTTTCGCCTTATCAGTTCAGCTTCGACTAAGCACTGGGTACATACATTGATCTTGCTCTTTCCAAGAGTGCAGCAACCAGGCATATTCCGTTCATACCGAATAGCTTGATAGGAAGTGTGAACATCCATCAAATAGAATGGAACTACCTCATCAAGTGCGACAACAATCATCTCTTGCTTAGCATTGCCGAGCCAGATGATATGAGTTACCATTATGTCACAATCACCTCTAAATTAGAAGATATGAGCGACAAGGTGCTACACCTCAATGCATTGCATTTCGGCGGCCTAGGTACCCAACCCGTACGTTGAAGGGATCAAGCATGACCGTAGTTCATCAAAGGGTCAATTCGAAAGGAACAAGCAACTCAAAGCCAACATCATTTCCAACTTCATTTCAAGGTCAAAGGCCAAGCAAATCCTAGAACGTATAGGCCGAAGGACTTTCGCAAGGTATGCACTAGCTTGTGCATAACTATCGCTAGTTATTATGCAAATATCTATTCTCAAGTACGTAGCACGATTGAATGATGCTTTTGCATAATTCAAGCTTTATAGGTTAAGATATGAGAATATCGATACTTATGCATCAAGTATGCTCCAATGTATAGGTCATATCGCATATATTTATATGTGCATTACCGCTCAAGCACATTTAAGCTTCATCGGTTAAGTTACAAGCATATTGATGCTTTAGCATCAAGTATGCTCCAACGTATAGGCCACATCGCATGCATTACCTCTCATGCACATCTAAGCTTCATCAGTTAAGCTACAAGCATATTGATGCTTATGCATCAAGTATGCTCCAACATATTGGCAACTTCGCAAATCTATATGTGCATTACCGCTCATGCATATTCAAGCTTCATCGGTTAAGCTACAAGCATATTGATGCTTTAGCATCAAGTATGCTCCAACGTATAGGCTACGTCGCATTTATATGTGCATTACCGCTCATGCACATTCAAGCAAATCTCCCTCCCTATATATGTTTTATTCGCACTTCTACAAATAAATATAAGAATAGGAAGTGACATTCATCGACTGCACAAGGCCGAAAATGATGTTTTCTTGCCAAAGCCAAGCGAAGCATTCTCAGGTAAGCTACAAATGAACAGGCTAATGCATCACAGTGATGCATTTTTGGCTCGGTGATGCATTCTCAATAATGCATCACGGCATAATAGTGCATTAGCACTATGATGCTCTCTCTTACGTAAAATTGGCTTAGTGATGCATTGAATCCTGCATCACGGCATACTAGTGCATTAGCACTATGATGCTCTCACTTATGCAACTTTGGCTTAGTGATTCATTGAATCATGCATCACGGCATAATAGTGCATTAGCACTATGATGCTCTCACTTACGCAACTTTGTCTCAGTGATGCATTGAATCATGCATCACGGCATAATAGTTCATTAGCACTATGATGCTCTCACTTACACAACTTTGGCTCAATGATGCATTGAATCATGCATCACGGCATAATAGTGCATTAGCACTATAATGCTCCCACTTACGCGACTTCTTCTCAGTAATGCATTGAATCAGGCATCACGGCATAATAGTGCATTAACACTATGATGTTCTCTCTTACACAGCATTGGCTTAGTGATGCATTGGATCATGCATCACAGCATAATGGTGCATTAGCACTATGATGCTCTCATTTATGCAACTTTGGCTCAGTGATACATTGAATCATGCATCACGGCATAATAGTGCGTTAGCACTATGATGCTCTCACTTACGTAACTTTGGCTCAGTGATGCATTGAATCATGCATCACGGCATAATAGTGCATTAGCACTACGATGCTCTCATTTACACGACTTCGGCTCAGTGATGCATTGAATCATGCATCATGGCATAATAGTGCATTAGCACTATAATGCTCTCACTTACGCGACTTCGGCTCAGTGATGCATTGAATCATGCATCACGACATAATAGTTCAGTAGCACTATGATGCCTCCTCAAATACGCATCACGCGTAATAGGGCCTTAAAACTATATTTCGGGGTCAAGGCATCAACACCATGATGCAATCCTAAGCGAGCTTTATAAGCTTAGGGTGAAGCTTCAACCCAGGCCATGATGCGTCTTGAGTAAGCTTCGTGCAAAAATCACGGGTGTTACAACATCGCTCGTTGTTTTGGCCATAACTCTTAGTTCGTTTATCCCATTCATGAGCCCTTTTAGTATTTTGCAGTAGACTTCCATAAAAAAACTTTTGATATATGAATCATGCTCAGATTATCTACCAATTGTTGCTAGTTTCAGAGTTTTTAAAAAGCAGTGTAAAACTATTTTTTGATGCAATTTTTTGTGAAACATCTCGCAATGACTTCGGACTATACAATACCTCAAATACTACTTTATAATGAATTCATATGCTATTCATGAGTAGGTATAATGAGTTTTACGTTCCATGCTCAAATATTTTGTGTTTGGGATGTTCTGATCTAATATGTTTGTAACATCTCTACTTAAAATGAGGGATGACTTGAGAAATATAGATGAAATAGTTGATGAAAAGATGGGGATTACCAGGAATTGTGACGTTGATATCATTCCTGTTATAATCATATAATGAATCTTCTTTGATGCATCGACCAAGCATGATGCTCCATTTGGTGATGCAATTCAGTGGTGTTATAGGATTGTAACAATTGATCGTTTTTGACATAAGTGTTGATTCTTCTTTTTGAGAGGATTACGCTAGCTTTCAAAAGCTCATTTGGATTTGAATCTTTTTTTTTTGATGAGTGAGTTTTGATAGGCAATTCACGAAAATTCTTTTCCTCAAACAATGATATAATTACTCAATTACTGAAATTGAAATCCTAAGGATGCCTATAGTGATACTTGTAGGCATTTTGGAGAAATTATAAATACTACATTAAAATAGGGTAATAAAGACGATAACATAATGTTCATGTATTGAAAGACTTGAGCCATTTGCAGTGGATAATTGTTGCGATAGGCTCTCCCTCTATAGTGATCAACTTGTAGTAACCGCCGATAGTAGCCCGTAAAATTTTGTATGGTCTTTCCCAAGTGGAGGAGTGACAGCGTTTTGATCCTTTGAGGACCAAATCTCCTACCCAGAAAGTGTTTGGTTTGGTTACTCTAGCCCTGTAGATCTTCTGTTTGTATGGCCGAACCTCTTCTCTAGTATCTCTTGGATCATATATGAGAGAGAATACCTTCGAAAAATATGATGTTTCATAAAAGGTGGAAATGGCCTCTACCCATATGTTGAAGTACTGAGATGGAGTGGCAATCCTTTCGTAACGACGGGATAAAACATAATCGATTCTTCCATCAAGGTCGAGGCCCCAGTCTTGCGAGTGAGTATGACTCATATATAAGGAAACAAATTGAGTAAGAGTTACTTGGGTAGGTACCTATTAACATAAGATGATACACTCTCATTTGATGTTTGATTCCTTCCCGTGACTTTGAGCAGTTGATACTCCTCCAGGTATAGGGGTGAGTCCTCATCAACGATATCCCAGTCTTTATGAGGAGGTCCCTTTACTCGAGGTGGAATAACTAGCGGGGTCGTCAGGCCAGCTGATGATTGTTGAAGCCATGCACGTCCCAGGATCATATCATAACTAAGTTTTTCCTTGCTGATATAAAATTTAGTGTATGTTTGGTAACTCCCGCTGCTATTGCAAGCGTGATGTGCCTGTAAACATTTTTGGTGGTTAGGGATGTCAACGGATGCTATCGAAACGGATATTGGCTCAGCCGGTTCCGATATCCGATAAGCTTATCGGATATCCGATAAGTTCCGACGGAATCTTAAACTTCAAATCCGATTCCGTTTCGATAAGCTTATCGGATATCAGATATTACCCGATAAATATCCGATAGCTGATATAAATCTTAACACCTGTTTTTTCACTTCAAATTTTTCAGTTCATTTAAGCGTTTCCTGTTCATAATTCAGTTAAAACACATACAAAACACACACAAATGATCACAGTTTATAAATTACACATAATTCAGGTTTGTACATTTTCTTTTTGTAAATATGAATGTGATGCAACTGATGAAGTTGAGGTACCCAATTGATTTGTTGTTCTTTGACTTTGTGACATCACCCTGAAATAAACAGAATCACACATGTTAGTTCAATACAGGATTACATTTCCAATACATACATAGTATCACAGACAGACAGTGAGACAGACATATCACTCACAGACAGACAAGAGTAAACATGAGTAAACACAGGAAAATCAGGAGTAAACAGATAGGAAAATCAGGAGTAAACAGACACGACAGTGACAGACAGTGAGACAGACATATCACTCACAGACAGACAAGAGTAAACAGGAGTAAACACAGGAAAATCAGGAGTAAACAGGAGTAAACAGACACCAAAATCAGGAGTAAACAGACAGGACAACTAACACAGGAGTATAAGAGTATGAATATGAGTTACTTCCACAAACAGACACCAAAATTTCACAAAGTAGATGAAGTCATAAAACATTACAACAAATCTAAAATGTAACAATAGATTATACACACTAAAAGCTACAGAACTGTTCCAACTTTGACATTTAGCAAATTCATGTGCTATTTGTTACATTAACACAAAGTATCTGAAAAATCATTACAATACTCAGGTCACAGTAACAAAACTGAAACAAGGGTAACTCATATCAAGGCAAAACATATTTCTAAGAAACTGAATGCATGGTGCAGTTCTTACTTCATAATGAAAAAAACCTGAAAAAAGCTATATTTTGATTTAAGATTCTGTAGAAGGGAAAATTATAATAGACAAATGTTGATTTACAAAAAAGAGAAGACATGTAAATTTTGCTACATAGAACAACAGATTGTGCCAGTAACCAACTGATCGTAGGTCATAACAAATAGCCAATCATATAAACAAAAAGTATGCCATTACCTTGTAGGTAAAAGAGATGCTCATAAAAGTTCATTTTTTAAAAGAACTTACCAAAGGTATCAATAATCAACAAAGATTTACACACTACACTACAGATCCTATCAAAAGAAATCGTACAGATTGTTAAAACAAAAAGAAACCCAAAGACTCAAATAGCTGTTTTGACAAGAAATACTCTTGTGATTCTCTACATAGACAACATACTCAACTTAGTACTTGAAGTCCGGCTTTACATCTAAATGGGTGCCACAAAAAAAGTTCTGGTATGTCATAGAAGATCATTTTCAGGAGCTATAAAGAGATGTACTAATGCTACTTCTACTAGTACTACTTCATCATCACCATCTGGTTCTGGTTCTGGTTCATCATTTTCTTCTAACAATGGTTATTATGAAGTGCAATTGTTGAAAAGAAGTAATAGTGTAAAAATGCAGAGATTGAATCACCAATTCAAGGTGCTATTGCTCATTGCAAACAGTCTCACCATCAACAGCAGCAACAATTGTATAAGTATAGTACCAGAAAGACTGTTAGTGAAGTTGGGTTAGCTGTTTCAAGGATTGCTGATGATTATCAAGAAAGACCACAACTCTATAGAGGATGATGACAAACCCTACCCCATTGCTTCTCATCACATGAAGTCTATCAACATTAATGGTAGGTTTCCTCAAGCTAGAATTACCAAAATACTTGATGTCTAGATCTTACTTGCACAGAGTAGTGCATAAAATGGATAGAAAATAAACAGGGGTTCAACCCAATTCATCAAATCATAACACTAAAACAAATGACAAACTAAGAACCCTAATTACAAAAAAAAAAACAAATATTTTTGATTAACCCTAATTTTCAAAAAAAAAAAACAATTATTTTTGATTTCATAAAACCCTAGTTTCAATTTTGTATCATTCTAACACATAACATCATAATCAAAGAAGAATAAAGAGAGAATATCATACAACATACCTATTCAGTGGTGTGATGGTAAGGATTCGACTATTCTGCTTCTTTACTTCTGCTTCTGTACTTCTGTTTAAAACGATAGAGGAAGAAGAAGGTGGTGGTGATGGAGTGGTGGCGTTGAGAGAGATGGTGGTGAAGAGAAAGCCGAGACCGAGAGAGATGATGGTTTCTGTTCACTGAAGTATGAAGAAGAGGGGGAGAAGGAAAACTACTGAACTAGAGTCTAGATAAGTGAACGAAGAAGAGGGGGTAGTCTTTACTCTTTAGTCTTTACTTACGATAATTATCGGTATCGGATGTTATCGGACGGATACTGGCTAAGTCGGTTCCGTTACGATGACACGTAAATATCCGATAGAATATCCGCTTCCAACATCCGATATCCGTTATATCGTATAATATCCTATAGGATCCCGGATTTTCAAAAACGGCTATCGGATTTCGGATTGGGATTAACAGCCCTACTGGTGGTCTCTGATTGTTATTGGCGAGCACGTAGCTTCTTTTTGGGTAATTCATGCTGCCTTGAAAGTTTTGACGGTGATAACATTGACATCCATGCCAACATCGACCAATTTTTTCCTGAAATCAACACCTTTGAGACACACAATGGTGAGGAGTCCCCGGTCATGCCTTTCATTTTTCTTGTCGACCATGTCCTCCAAGGGAGGCTTGATTTGAATATGACTATCTTCAGTAAAAGGTGGCAAGAGTTTACCAGATACGACTCGGTTAAGAGCGGTAAAAATATCTTTACGTTGATCATTTGAGAAGTGAAGAAGTTCGCATATGCGTTCCATCAAGGATTGAACTATTCGGTTGATCGGCTCTCCAAAGAGAGTGAATTTTCTCGATGTTGTTGGGAGCAATGTTGTTGTACCAGGTGTAGGCTCTTCCAGTAAGGGATTTTGAAAATCTTTGAGGCATAATACATGATATTTTTCATGTTCTCTGAGAGATTCTAATAATCGAGAGATATGTCCGCGAGCATTCCATGTTCCGTCGTACAGTGAGAAAATAGGAAAGGAGTATTCCCATGGTATTGGGATCCTTTGAACTTCAGGAGGGTAAGGAGGTTGGTGCTGATGAGGTAATGAACTTTCCTCACCATGATTTCGCAGGAGTCTCTCCAGATCCTTATGGGTGACAAAATTAGATGGTTGGTTCCTCAATGTTGGACGATCAGTGATCACATGAACCTCATCGTCCATTTGGGTCCTTGATGTCCCAGCGTCAGTGGTTGTTGTGAGGTTAGTCTTGGTTTGCTCCATCAGGCGATATCGTTGTTCTGGAGAGAGTTTCTCCGTTAGGGTCTTGAGACAAGTGAGTACCTTTTTCTGAGTGGTAGCCATGTCTTATTTTTTTCTGGAAAAAACCTCATGTTTCTGCATCAGATCAACAATGTTGAGCGGCGTTTGGGTGTTCCTAGCTTTTTTAGTAGTTGTGTCACCAGGAGAAGGTGTGGTGGTAGCGTCAGTATCAATATTTGTGCGAAGAGGGTTGGTGGATGTAAGAGTAATTTTAGAGTCGTCACTACTAGTAATATTACTAGAATTGACATTAGGAGTCGTAACTACACAAAACCTAAGATCCACCATTTTGAATAATCGAAAATTGACGTTGATATCCCGTTGTGGTCGCCAATTGTTTTAGGGTGAAAAAAAATGTACTGCAAAAGAGTACTTTCAGTAGGTTCAAAAGATCAATAATCGAACAGGACAAGCCTAAACCAAAAATGGCCATTCACGTTCTGCTTCGGTCACAAAGGTGAAGATGATAGCTTGATCTTAAGGGAGGAAAGCAAAAAATATTGAGAAATCATTTTGTGATAAAAATGTAGTGTGTGGTTTAAGAATGAATTATCTCTGAGATAGATCTTTGTTTGTCTTGGTTTCTTGTTTCGAATATATGAGGCCATTTATTTATAATTTTGTATGAAACACACTGATTTCTCGTAAGTGGTGGAAGTTACGAAGAGGTGAAAAATTACGATTGTGGAGATTGTAGTGGAGTTATATCCGATAAAAAAGGAGGATTTGTATGACCACTACTCCTCGTAATCTCAACTTCTCTGCAACCGTCAACTTCATGTGCGTGGATGTGTTACCACGACGCACGATGTCGTAAACCGCCAGACCAATGTGCCAATTTGAATCCCCTTATGTTTTGTATTTGACATCTCGTAAAGATAGTGGAGTCGTGGACCACCACTATTTTGATTAGGCCAAGTGAATAACTTGTCAAATTAGTGAGGCAAGTCGCTCAATTCACTAAATTGATAATTAGACTGACCAGTGTCGAGTCTAGTAAGTTTAATGGTCATGCACTAGCTTAAGAGTGACATGGCATAAATTTGGAAGTGTTCGGAGCCAAGATTACGCGAAAATTCCCAAGGACCATTCGTGGCGCACTCGAGAACCATAAAAAAGGTTTGGCGAAAACCCATATAGGGTTGGCGCTGGCACTAGGCCAGTGATAGACACAATTATGTGTCTAATTTGCTCTCAACTTTTATAGTGTTGGAATTCATTTTGTATTAATATTGTGTTTTTATGTATTTATATGTATTTCTGGAAAATAAACATTGTTGGAAAAAATGGCTCGAAAAACTACTAAAGGCACCCAGAATTGATAAAGGCACATGAATAGTGGAATGAGCACCCCCTCTTCTTCACGGTTCAAATAAACCATTTTGGCGGGAAAATCATTTCAAATACAATAATATTCTGTATTGATTTTGAATAATATTTTTACATGTTTTCTGGGATTAAAATCAGAGATTATTCTTGCGTGAGTTGTACATGACCGAAAGATACCTGAAATCAATCAAAATAATCTCAGAAAAGATTTCAGGGAAGATTTTTTTTTTCTCTCTCTCTCGGGTTTAAACTCTCGCGATTGATTGAATGAAAGAATTATTCTCTCAGGATTATTGTCTCAGAAGTATCTATTCTCTAGCAGACTATGGAATCAAAATCAAGACAGAATATCACATCATATCACGAGAATTGAGGAGAAAAAAAATACCCGAGTATTATTCTTTTTCAATGAAGAATCTTTGAAGAATATGAGGTCTATAGTGTATAAATAAGAGTTCTGGGAGTTGTAGAAGAGACAGAGAGTAGAGGGGAGAGCTCAGGATACGTAAAGAAGGCTTAAAAATCAAAACAGGAATTTATGTTGCTTCTACTGTGAAGGACACGAAGAACAGGCTACGACAACGAAATCTTCAACCAATAGGCTACATTTTCTTCAACCAGTTTCCAACGGATATTATCGCATCTGCAACATTTATTTTCATCCCTTCTGTAACAGTTATTCTGTAACGTCTATAAACGTTGCAAACTCACTGTTTTCTTTGCTTTACTCAATTTTTATCATTTGTAAACATTTTATGGAGCAATGAACCATAATTTTGAGCAAGTGATTAATATGAGGAGCTAAACCCCATCTCTGAGGCGACGGAGGAAGCTATTTTTCTAAAGATAATGTGGTAATATTTATTTAATTAATTTATGCAATTCATTTATGATTAATTGCCTTGGTTAAAATTGATTTAATGATTTTGTTAAACAATTGTGATTTTGTTAGATGGTACATGCTTTGGCCTAGGTTTTAGATGTTCCATGCTTCTGTTATACAATTGTTGTTTTAAAAATCTACTTATTGCAATATTTAAGAATCAAATTAAACGTAAGAATTGCTTAATTATAATTATTGAATTGAATCACTTAAAATTTGGAAAATAGTGGAATCTTGGCCTCAGTTTGTTCTCAATCTTGTTATAAATTTTATTTGAGTTTTCCTATTTTTAGTCTTAGAAATTATATTTTAAAAAAATCTTCACAAGTCTTGAACGAACCATTATTTACCACTATTACAATACTACCAATTTTTGGAGCCGCCGACGTGGACTTGTTTTTAGAATTTTTTTTTGATTTTTTTTAGGTTAATTAGTTTAATTTAGAATTTATTTTTATTTATTATTTATTTTTATTTTTTGTTCTTTTTTACGCGTTTGGTATTTTCTATTCTTTTCAGATTTGAAGCGAAACTAAAAAGAAAAGGAGAAAGTGCTATAAAAAGAAAGTAGAGCCAAAGAAGGAAACAATAGAGGATTCTGAAAGGAATGAAGAAGATTTTATTTTTATTTTTAGATTTATTATTTATTTATTTTTTTAATTTTAGTTTTTAGTTTTTATTTTTAGAAATTGTATTAGGGTTTGGCTATAATTTTTGTAATTTTTCTTCTTTTATTGGACACTTTTGAACTTTGGACTTTAGACTTTTGAACTTTTGAACTTTATTGTTAATTTTTAAACCCTACGGAAGGGTATTAAATATAAACTGCAACAAGGAAGGACGACAATTACGATATTGTCTCGGCCCCTCGGGTTCGTACACTAACACAGGAGTTGGTAGCCCGAGTCGACTACAACCGATTCATCCCCCGTCTGTTACGGGAGGTAAGACCCGATCAACCCACGAATCCCCTGCAAGTGGGTTTACTGTATTCCTTCGTATGCATATATGTTGAGAAATTGAATACGGATTTATTTTCTAGTAAAAGGAAAGGATTGGCCATATAAGATAAGAACTCGGATTTCATCACCGTTTCCTTCTTTCCCTCCTTAGGAACACGTTACCTAACGCGAACCTAATCCTTAAAATTTTACTAGAAAGAAGACCAATAAGGTATCAAGCTTATTGGAAAATCATTCAAAAGGACTGTATTGGTTACTTTGTTAGCATAACTTAAAGTTCAGGAAGATTATTTTAAGTTGACTAGAGCTGCCTTGTAACCCAGGGAAAAGTTGCCAAAGAGACAGGGTTATCAAAGCTCCTTAGAGCTTATCCTGTTTCTATTCGACTTAATCTAATTCGGATCGTTCTGAGAGATTCGCTAAAACTGTAACTAGTTTCCTTTTGGAAGAATAGAAGCTGGTCTATAAACAATCTAAGTGGAGCCATCATGCTTTTTGTTTCCTAGATTCAATAGGTTTGATTTGGTTGAGTCGGCCTTGTTTGTGTTTGTTTAGAATTCCCTTCCGATTAGGAGTTATTGCATGCCCAGTGAGCGTGCCTGGAAAAGAGATTCTATTGGTCGTTTGATCAGTGGCAGAAATAGAAACTCTGCCTTTGAAATTGAGAATTTAGGAAACCCTTCTTTTGAGAGCCCGATTTTTGAAAACTTTAGTTTTGAGAATTTGTCTCTTAGTGAGGAAGATATTCCTAATTTTCCAGTTGTGCCATAAATGGCAACCTTAAAATATTTGTTGAATCCCACTAGGACTTCTCGTCCATCATATACCAAGTTAGCTGAAACTCAAGCATACTATGAGTTAAAACCTGGGACCATACAGATGCTCCCAATCTTCTTAGGAAAAGAAAATGAAAACCCTTACTTTCACATTAGGGATTTTGAAGAAATATGTAGTACCCAAAAATTCACAACATGTCTGATGAAGTTTTGGAACTTAGGTTATTTCGTTTTTCCCTGAGAGACAAGGCCAAATCTTGGTTATATAGTTTGCCATCTGAATCCATCGAGACATATGAACAACTTACTACTGCCTTTTTATCTAAATTTTTCTCTATGCACAAAATATCATCTACTAGGAAAGGTTCAACGATTTAATAACACAATGTCCCCAACACGGTTTAGAAAATCTTAGACTAGTCCAGATCCTTTATGAAGGGCTAGATTATCCAACAACGACCATGGTTGAGTCATTGTGTATAGGGAGTTTTGATAGTAAAACTGTTGATGAGGCAATGACAATTTTGAATGAAATTTCCGAAAAGACTCATCAATGGGAATGTAGTAAAGAACCCCAATAAAAAAATTTACTGAGCAGAGGTAATGTCAATAGGGTAGATAGAATCCTTGAATCAGATGCTAAAATTGCAGTTATAGCAAAAAGGTTAGAAGCCTTAGAATTAAGTCAATCTAGTTTTGGAATAGAACCCAAGTCATATTGGGAAGGACAGACTGTTGAAGAGCAAACCCATGCTCTTTACAATAACACTAGACATGATAATCGTCAGAAGTTTGACCCATATTCAGAAACCTATAACCCTGGTTGGAGAAACCATCCAAATTTTTCTTGGTCTAAGGGCCAAAATCAAGGTCAGTCTAGTAACCCTCAGGTCCCACCAGGTTTTGGTTATATTACGAATTCTTCTGGTCCAGCACAATTTCAGAATCCGTTAGAAAAGACGGTCATGAGTTTAGCAGAGACTGTCGCCTCATTAACTCAAAAAACTAAAGATTTTCAGCAATTTGTCAATCAAAGTTTACGAGAAAATCAAAAGATTGTTCAGGCTAACAGTCAGGCAATTTCCAATTTAGAAAACCAGGTTGTTCAAATCGCTGAGTCTTTGAGAGAAAGAGAAAAAGGCAAGCTCCCTATTCAACCACAACCAAACCCTAGAGGAGTTCATGAGTTATCTTATGTTGAGAAATCATCAAATCATGTGAATTCAATTAAAAACCTTAGGAGTGATAGAGTGGTGGACAATAAGGTAACCAATCCCGATAGTGAACATGTTGTAGTTCACCCTTCTGAGCCTATAGTTGAAGAGACTGATAAAGTCTCTAAAGAGTCCAATGCAGTTCCCGTTGAACCTGATTTTGTGCCCAAAGCCCCATTCCCACAACTTCTAGTACCAACTAGAAAGGAATCCAACTTTAATGATATATTGGAGATTTTTAAGCAAGTCAACATCAATCTTCCTTTATTAGATGCAATTAGGAAGATTCCTACTTATGCCAAGTTCCTTAAGGATCTTTGTACGCGAAAGCAAAAGCTTAATTTACAGAAAAAAACCTTTATAGCTAGTCATGTGAGTTTAATTATCCAGAACAACACAACTCCTAAGTATAAAGACCCAGGTTCCCCTACCATTTCTTGCACCATAGGTAACTACCATGTGGAGAAAGCGTTACTTGACTTAGGAGCTCGTGTGAACTTATTTCCATATCATGTGTACCTCCAGCTAGGACTTGGTGACATAAAACCTAACCAGATAACACTTCAGTTAGCTGATAGGTCTGTTAAAATTCCTCGTGGTATTGTCGAAGATGTTCTTATTGAGGTCGATAGATTTATTTATCCTGTGGATTTTGTTATCCTAGATACCCAACCTGTTCCTGACCCAGAAAACCAGATACCTGTGATATTAGGTCGCCCGTTTTTAGCTACATCTAATGCGATCATTAACTGTTGAAACAGTATTATGAATTTTTCTTTTGGTAATACGACTATTGAACTGAATATTTTCCATATTAATAAGCAACCCTCTGAGTTAGATGACACGTGCATTGAAGAAGTGAACATGATAGAAACATTAGTTCAGGAGTCATTACCAAACATCTTATCTGAAGATACACTAGAGAATTGTTTAACCCATTTTGGCTTAGATTTTGACGATGTTAGCACCATTGATCAAGTGAATGCTCTGTTAGACTCTACCCATGTGTTAGATACTAATAGATGGAAAGCTAAGTTCAAACCTCTACCAGTTTCTGATTTTACCTTAATTTCGTCTTTAGAATAGCCTCCTAAGTTGGACCTCAAACCATTGCCAGATACTCTGAAATATGTGTTTTTAGGAACATTCGAGACTTTACCTATAATTGTAGCATCCGACTTGGATAGTGATCAGGAAATTAGGCTAGTGACTGTACTTCAAGATAACAAGGAAGCTTTAGGGTGGACCTTAGCAGACATTAAGGGTATAAGTCCTACTGTTTGTATGCATCAGATTCATTTAGAGATGACACCGAACCTTCTAGGGAGATGCAACGTCGACTGAATCCTAACATGAAAGAAGTAGTTCGAACTGAGGTGCTTAAGTTGTTAGATGTGGGTATTATCTACCCCATTTCAGACAGTAAGTGGGTCAGCCCCGTTCAGGTTGTTCCTAAGAAATCAGGTATCACTGTAGTCTAGAATGAAAACAATGAATTAATCCCAACCCGGGTGACCACGGGGTGGCGAGTTTGTATTGACTATAGAAAATTGAACAAGGTCACAAGGAAGGACCACTTTCCCCTTCCTTTCATCGACCAAATGCTAGAGCGATTATCTGGACATAGTCATTATTGCTTGTTAGATGGATACTCTGGTTATAATCAGATTTTTATTGCCCCAGAATACCAAGAGAAAACTACTTTTAACTGTCCCTTTGGTACCTTTGCGTATAGACGCATGCCTTTCGGGTTGTGTAATGCACCCGCTACTTTTCAGCGTTGCATGATGAGTATATTTTCTGACATGGTAGAACGGTTTTTAGAGGTATTTATGGATGAGTTTTTAGTGTTTGGTTCATCTTTTGATGAGTGCTTGCATCATTTGACATTAGTGTTGACTAGATGTAAGGAAAAGAATTTAGTGCTTAATTGGGAGAAATGTCATTTTATGGTTCGATCAAGAATTGTTTTAGGGCATATCGTATCTTCTAAGGGTATAGAGGTAAACAAAGCCAAAGTTGACCTTATTAAGAATTTACAGGTTCCCAAAACCGTAAGAGATATTAGGTCATTCTTAGGGCATGCAGGATTTTATCGTCGATTCATTAATGATTTTAGCTTGATTTCTAGACCTCTTTGTAATTTGCTTGCAAAAGATGTTAAGTTTG
The DNA here is from genome assembly GCA_023531435.1 of Papaver californicum. NCBI lineage: Eukaryota > Viridiplantae > Streptophyta > Magnoliopsida > Ranunculales > Papaveraceae > Papaver > Papaver californicum. Next base: position 21,970 of record JAJJMC010021261.1, on the reverse strand, counting down.
TCTTTGATGCTTGTTTAGAGGCTTTTGAGAAGCTTAAGACTTTACTCACTACTGCCCCCATAGTCCATGCACCTAACTGGAACTTACCCTTCGAAATCATGTGTGATGCTTCAGATTATGCTATTGGTGTTGTGCTAGGACAACGAGAAAAAAATTACTTCATGTGATTTACTATGCTAGCAAAACTCTGAATGATGCCCGACTAAACTACACCACCACAGATAAGGAATTATTAGCCATTTTTTTTTGCCTTAGACAAGTTTAGATCCTATCTCTTAGGTTCTAAGGTCATAGTCTTTACTGATCATGCTGTTCTGAAGTATCTTCTATCCAAGAAGGATACTAAACCTAGATTGATTAGATGGATCCTTTTGTTGCAAGAGTTTTATCTAGAAATTAGAGACAAAAAGGGTGCTGAAAATATAGTAGCGGACAACTTGTCTTTGATTTCCCAGATGATTCCCCTCCTGTGAGGGATAGTTTCCCTGATTAACAAATTTTTCTTGTTTCCCGATTACCTTGGTATGCGAATATAGTGAACTATCTTGTTAATGGTTGAATGCCCCAACATTGGGGTAAACAAGATCGTTCTAGGTTTTTAGCTGAGGTTAAGCATTTCTTTTGGGATGATTTTTATCTATTTAAGTATTGTCCAGACCAGATTATTAGGAGATGTATACCTGAGAATGACCAGTAAAGTATTATTTCCTTTTGACATGATCATGCTTGTGGGGGTCATTTTAGTACTAAGAAAACCGTTGCTAAGATATTGCAGTGTGGATTCTATTGGCCTTCGTTGTTTAAAGACACCCACCATTACTGTGTTACTTGTGAGCGTTGCTAGAAGTTAGGAACCATTTCCGATATAAATATGATATCTTTGAACCTTATTCTATTTATTGAGGTCTTTGATGTGTGGGGTATTGATTTTATGGGTCCTTTTCCTATTTCTTTTTGTTATTTTTACATCCTTGTCGCTGTAGACTATGTGTCTAAGTGGGTTGAGGCGGTTTCGTGTAGAACAGATGACCATAAGGTTGTGGTCCAGTTTTTGAATGATAACATCTTTGCACGTTTTGGTACACCGCGGGCTGTAATTAGTGATGGAGGGTCGCACTTTTGTAATCAACCATTTAGGTTTTTGATAAAGAAATATGGTATTACCCTCAAAGTAGCTACCCCGTATCACCCATAGACTAGTGGTCAAGTAGAGGTTTCCAACAGGGAGATAAAACGTATTTTAGAGAAAACAGTTAATGCTAATCGGAAAGACTGGTCATTGAGGCTTACTGATGCCTTATGGGCTTACCGTACTACGTTTAAAACCCCCATTAGAATGTCACCTTATCGTCTAGTTTTTGGAAAGGCATGTCACCTACCTGTCGAGATAGAGCATAGAGCATATTGGGCTGTAAAGCAACTTAATTTTTCACTTGACAAGGCGGGAGCTCACAGGAAGCTCCAGCTCAATGAGTTTGACGAGATTCGTAGAGATGCATACGATAGTGCTAAGGAGTATAAAAACAAAATAAAACTTGTGCATGATAGAAATATTTTAAGAAAGTCATTTTCTCCAGGTCAAAAAGTTCATCTGTATGATACCCTTTTGCATCTATTCCCCGGGAAGTTACGCTCTCGGTGGACGAGTCCTTTTATAGTCCGGACTGTTTATCCTCATGGTGCTATTGATATTGAAACACTGGATGGTAGTAGTTCTTCAAAGGTTAACGGTGAAACCCTTTTTAGATCCTTTTCCTGCGGTGATATTGAGGAGGTCCCTCTGGAGGACCCTGCTTACCTTGATTGACCATCAAGGATGTTGTTGTACATTAGTAAGTTTTTTTAGGTGTTTGTTTTTATTTTTCTGTCTTATTCTCCAAAGAAGGATTGTTACGCTTCACCCAGGTACTATCTTTCTGACTTACCTTTTTTCCTCTAGTTACCTATCTTTTGATATTGCACTCTAATTGGTAACATTTATGACAATGTTAGGTTTAAGTTTGGGGGTAAGGGAGAAACTTTTAGTTGAAATAATAAAACTCCAAACTTTAGAAACTTGTGAACAATTCAAGGTGACACTAACCATTCTAGGTAGATAAAAACTTAGCTCCTATAGGAATTGGTGTGCCCAGCTAAATGCTCTATTCATAAAAGGATGCCTAGCTCAGGTGTTAGAAATAACATGATAGTTGTCACCATATCTCGGAATCTATCTTGACCATATCACCTTCTGTTTTTATTTTTGCAATTTTTGTGTTTCTCTAAGTGATTTGGTGGGGCACCAGTATCAAATTGTTATCACCGCCAGGATGAAGTGTTTGAGATCAAGCCCCATTATTGTATTATTTAGACCAAAAAAAAAGTATTGACACTTTGATAGCAATATATGTGTGTTCTCCCTGTCTTCGTCGCCTAAGCAAGCGTGGAACGCAGGATCCATGAGAACTATCATGTACGATGCTGATAAGGAGCATGCGTGATCCAATCATGTTGTCAGTACATTTAAAATATTTTCAATAAATCAACCGCTGGGACCCTTGTACATACCAAATGAGTCGATATTAGTGTAAGGAATAAGACTAGTGGGAGCGTATCTCAATCCATTCATCCTTGCACTGACCTTCAGACAGATATGGGAAACACCGTTCACCTTAGTCAACATGCGCAAACTTCATATTGTCTATATCCATCTTCTAAATCTTTCCATGTGATTGTACTTTGATAGATTCTGAGTATCGTGGTTGAACAACTATTTAAGTAGAGTTTTGAATTCTTGTATGAATTTTAGTACGCGGAGTGAAAACTCGTGTACAACAATTGGACTCATATAGGGTAATGATTCTTATAGGTGAAGAATTTAGTATGCCAACTAAATAGTTTGTTTAGTGTCTATCCTCAATCGTTCACAGGTAGCTAGAATTTGGAGTAAAGGTTTTGTGGGTACACCTCTTGTAAACCCTCACGAGACAAAACTCGTCCACTAGGGACACTTAGGGGTTCAAAGGCTAGTTGTACACGCTAAGTGCAATTGCGATGCCTGCGACAGTGAGTTAGGATTTTCTAGATTAAATTTGCTCGAGGACTAGCAAATAATAAGTTTGGGGGTATTTTATAGACATATTTATGTGTCTAATTTGCTCTCAACTTTTATAGTGTTGGAATTCATTTTGTATTAATATTGTGTTTTTATTTATTTATAAGTATTTTTGGAAAATAAACATTGTTGGGAAAAATGGCTCGAAAAACTACTAAAGGCAACCAGAATTGATAAAGGCACCCAAATAGTGGATATGAGCACCCCCTCTTCTTCACGGTTCAAATAAACCATTTTGGAGGGAAAATTATTTCAAATACAATAATATTTTGTATTGATGTTGAATAAGATTTTTACGTGTTTTCTGGGATTAAAATCAGAGATTATTCTTGCGTGAGTTGTACATGACCAAAAGATACCTGAAATCAATCAAGAATCAATCAAAATAATCTCATGAAAGATTTCAGGGAAGAATTTTTTTTTTTCTCTTTGTCGGGTTTAAACTCTCGGGATTATTGTCTCAGGAGTATCTATTCTCTAGCAGACTATGGAATCAAAATCAAGGCATAATATCACATCATATCACGGGGATTGAGGAGAAAAAAAATACCCGAGTATTATTCTCTTTCAATGAAGAATCTTTGAAGAATATGAGGTCTGTGGTGTATAAATAAGAGTTGTGGGAGTTGTAGAAGAGACAGAGAGTAGAGGGGATAGCTCAGGATATGCAGAGAAGGCTTTAAAATCAAAACATGAATTTTTGTTGCTGCTACTGTGAAGGACACGAAGAACAGACTACGCCGAGAATAGTGACGCGTCCCTGGGGACGCTTCTGAAGTGTGTTGGCGCTGGCACTAGGACAGCACCGGGAGTAGTGACGCGTCCCTTGGGACGTGTCTGAAGTGTGTTGGCGCATATACTAGGTCACCGCCAAGAGTAGTGACGTATCCTAGGACGCATCTGAAGTTTGTTCGTGCTAGCACTAGGCCAGCATCGAGAGTAGTGACGCATCCCTAGGACGCATCTAAAGTGGGATAGCGTTGTCACTAGGACATTGCCGAGAATCATGATGCGTCCCTGAGGAGGCTTGTGCATCTTGAGTGATTTGTTTTTTTAGGGACATTGTTGCTTAATGACGCGTCCTTAGGTAATAGTCTTAAAGTAGTGGCACGTCCAATAGGGACGGCGCATGAGCGACGCTTCCTTAAGTATGATGCTAGAATGACATATATTCATACGGAAAAGACGTCGGATTATGATGTGTTCTTTACGAACATGGCATTAAGCTGGAATGCATCTTCAAGTATCAGGCATTGGCTATTCTAGAACATCTATACATATTCGAGACAAGTTCAAGGAATTCAACTATGGAAATTATGCGACCTGAGACTGGTTCGATAAGGCATAAATATTGCAATTATGAGAGAGACTACGAGATCAATATAGAACGCCTGTAGTTATTTATAGAGATTGTATCCTTAATTCGCATATGAAATATAAGTATAAATACGTCATTTCATATTTTGATAAAAATTCATAATATGCGCGGATATTTCTATGTTCTTTGTCGCTAGGCAGAAGGAAATTTTACAATTCTAGCCCTTGTCAAAACCACCATTTACATTTATAAACGTACGTTAATCAATACTTCGATCGTTTCCTTATCTAAACCATTGTGTGTATAGATTACATCCAAGTAGCTTTGTTTAGATAATCTTATATATGTCATAAGATCGAAAACATTACACAAATTTTATATGAATAGGTTGATACGAAAAAAAATTGGTGGTGTACTCGGTACCCCCTTGTCTTTTCAAATGGATTTCCAATTTACTGACTGTTGTTTTCTTAAAAGATATTATACTAAAAGATGTACACAGATGTGAAGATTTTCAAAAGAGTGGAAATAGCTTTCTTTCTAATAAAACGAACTATATTGATGATGGATGGTTAGCTGTTTTTGAGGATCTTGATAATACTGACGAATATAAATGGGATGGCACCACTTTGGACAAATATATATGTTGTTATTGTGAATGCTCAGTTTGAATCCGCCGACGTTGGTATGCCAAGTCTGTTATCATACTTTAGTTGCCAAAACTATTTCTTGATTTATAATCTACTAATGTTCGCTTCAGATTGCATTAGATTAGGTAGTATAGTTTTATTATTCATCCAAGATACCCTCAAATATTGAAGATTGAAGATTGAAGATTCAAGACCACACAAAGGCATTATTTGAAGAACTTTATCAAAGGTTAGTTACGGAGATTGATTTTACTTTCAAACTATTTTCCTTTCTATCTATTTATCTATCTATCATAGCAAAGTCAAAGAATTTAATAATGAATGATTTGAAAAGAACGAACTCGTCACAGACTAGCAATCATTGGGTTAGTCGATTTAAGTTTCAATTTCAAGTCTTTCTTGTCACAATAAGAAACTAAGAACTAGTGAGAAAAGTTCTAACTGTTGAGAAAGAACTTGAGTTCGCGAACCTATTCCAAAAGATTTTATCCTAGATTTTTTTCACTTACTAGGTTCGCAAACCCAATATTTGAGTTCGTGAACCTAAGATAAGTTTTCTTGTCATAGAAACTTTTGGTTCACTAGGTTCACGAACCTAAGATGACATAAATACTCCTGGAACTTTTTTCTCACTAGGTTCATGAACCTAATTATAAAGTGTAGTCTTCCCAATACAAGTTGGTGTTTGGTTCACTTTTTCTTCTTTGTTTCAAGGAAAATGTTTCGCACGCTTATGACTTTTATTCTTAATATTTATTCTCCTACGTTAGACGTTATTATTATCTTTTCATATTTTGATCAAACTTGTGAACCAAGTTTTGTGATCTTGATTTAGGCAGTTATAACTTCGTATCATATGCACACGCCTAACTTTTGCAGTCTGAAGGTATCTTTAGTAGTAATTTAATCATGGTAATTACTTGATACTTAATTGTTTTAACACCTCAAACTATGAAAATAAACTCAATGCAAGTTAAAATCTGACTAAAGAAATACATTTTCTGTATCCGCGGAAAGAATTTAAACTTAGCAGAATTAAGAATTACTTATGTTGTAAGAAGTTCATTGCTTAAATCTAAAGAAACCTAGCCTTGATCGATTATTATATATTGGAGATATCTTGCAATACATAATCTCAATCCCTTATACATTGTGCACTTTGTTGTAAAGTTTGTCTTCAAACACCGAAGGTTCTTCAAAAACAAATGTGAGACTTTAAAAGACTTCACTTGGGGATTCGTAAAGCACATGTAGAACTATCATCTTGATAGTTTCAGAACCTGTATCTTGATCTGATTTGTTATATAATTATTGTCTATTATCAATATCCTTCTCTTCTACTATAAGGTCATTCAAGAATTATCGATCAAATACAAGATTTGGCAGAACTTCAATCTCGAATTGAAATACATATTTTAAGATTCCATAAAATTCATCTAAGACTAGTTATAAGATCAATATTATTGTGAGAAAGATTGGTTATGCATATCTATAAGTTTTGAAGAGTAAAAACCCCAATCTTTAATTTATATTCATATAAGTCTGAGGAAACATTTATGTTTCCTGGATTTTATATCTAAAAGGAAATCAATATGCGTCATGTTGAAGGCAGTGCAGCACTAGTCTTCATAAAGGAATGTTAATCAACTCGTAATTCTGTAAAGGACACCAACTAGGAGGGTTTTGTTCTTATAAACTATATTCAAGTTTGAAGTACGGCAGTAAGCTAGTGCTTATAGCAGATTAACACAATATATGTTCAAGACTAGACGAGGTCCAGAGGTTTTTCTGCAATTGTTTTTTTCCTCGTTAATAAAACTTCTTGTGTCTTGCTTTATTAATTTTTTGTATTATATTGATTGTTTTATTATAATTGAAGTACAAGCAAGTTGTGCGTTAAACATCCATGTAATTCAAGAATATTGAATACATATTATCCTAGGATCTCCCTTGTTTATTTTTATCATTGAATAAAGATCACACAAGGAATTGTTTATTAGGTTAAAAAAGGAAAAAGTTGGTGGTTGTTTTAGGGTGAAAACAAAAGTACTGCAAAACGGTACTTTCAGGTAGGTTCGAGAGTTCAAGCTCGAACAGGACAAGCCTAAACCAAAAAATAGTCGTTCACGTCCTGCTTCGATGACAAAGGTGGAGAAGATTGGATAGGTCTTAGGGGAGGGAAACAAAGAAGGTTGAAATCTCAGTGTGATGAGTAGTTGTAGTTTGCAAGGAAGAATGGATTATCTCTGGGATAGATTGCTAATTATGTATATTTTGGTATCTTAATGCTCTCTTGTTCTTATTTCAAATAGATGAAACCATGTATTTATATTTCTGAGAAACACTGGTTTCTCGTAAGTGGTGGAAGTTACAAAAAAAATGGAGGTGTAACGATTGTGGAGATTTTAGTGGAGTCATGTCCAAAAAATAGGGAGGACTTGTATGACCACTACTACTCGTGATCTCAACTATCTTGTAACTTTCCCACTACTTGTTACCTTCTTGTTCGTGGATGTGTTGCCACAACGTACGATTGTCGTAGACCACCAGACCAATACCCCAATGAGAATCCCCCCGTGTGTTGTATTTGATATCTCGTAGAATAATAATGGAGTTGTGAACTATTAGTGTTTTGATTAGGTCAAGTCAAGTCAAGTCAATGACTCGCTAAGTAAGTAAGGCAAGTTATGCAACTCACTGAATTGATAAGCGGACTGATTAATGCAAAGTCTGGTAAATTTAGTAGTCATGTAGTAACTTAGGAGTAACATGGCGTAATCTTAATAGCCAGAAGTCAGCTTAGAAGTGACAAGGCATGATTCTGGAAGTGTTTGAAGCCAATATTGTGAGGAGGTTTCTAAGCAAGAAGGCTTATTAGATAACCATATATGGCTAGAGTAGCATTAGGCCAGCGCTGAAAAGAATGGCGCATTTCTAAGGGAAACAGCTAGCAGAGCTAGGGATGGGTTCCTAGCAAAGTAAGGCGTCGCCAAGGGAAGAAGCTATAAAGGCTAGCGCTAGCTCTTTAGCGCAAATAATAATGCATCGTTAGGACGCTGCTAGCAAAGAAGCTAGCGCAGCAAATGGTAATACGTCCCCATGACGCTGCTAGCTAAGAAGCTAACGCTTTAGCGCAAAGCAATTCGTCCCTAGATGCTGCTAGCAAAGATGATAGCGCTTTAGCGCAAAACAATGCGTCCCTGGGATGCTGCTTGAAAATATGTTAGCGCTTTGGCACAAGTGGTAGTGCGTCCCTGGGACGCTGCTAGCGGTACCTTTAGCCAGCGTGAATATGATGTGCCCCTGGGATGCTGCTTTAGTGGGGCTAGTGACTCGCTAGGAGCTTGTGACTTGCTAGGAGCAAGTGACTCCCTATGAGCTTTATGACTTGCTAGGAGAAAGTGACTCGCTAGAAGCTTGTGACTTGTTATGAGCTTCTAACTTTCTAGGAGCTTGTGACTCGCTAGGAGAAAGTGACTCGCTGGGAGCTTATAACTTGCTAGGAACATGTCCCTCGCTAGGGGGAAGATGTTAGATTGAAGCTAACGCTGGCCTTGGCCTTGTGGAAAATGTGGTGCATTTCTTAAGACGCTTCATTAGTGAGGCTGGTACTACCGCGAAGAAGCTAGGGATAACCCACTGCGGAAACACAATGCGTCTTTGGAGGCATTGTTGTTTGATTGTGGTGCGTCCAAGAGGAACGACGCATAGTTTGTGGCTTGTCCTTGAGAAAAATGCTAAAGTGGCATATTTTAAGCTTAGGACAACAATTTGTGATGTGTTCTTTACGAACAAGGCATTAAGCTAAAATGTGTTCTTGGAGATCATGCATTAGCTATTTTCAGAATATGCGTATAGTAGTAAATTGATGTTGTTTAAATAAGAATTTGATTATCGACATTGGATACAGAACAAACTATACAAATAGCGCTAGAGAAGTCATTGGATATAAAACAAGCTCTAGGAATAGCACTAGAGAAGTCTCAAGTTTCTCTATATTAGTGGGCAATCCATCTAGGAGCTTGAGATTTATTAGATAGACTACAGAGTCAATATAGAATGCTTGTAGTTATTTGTAAAGACTGTATTCTTAATTCTCCTGCGGAATATAGGTAGAAAATACAGTATTTTGTATTTTGATATGAAGTCAGAAATATGCGCGCAAATATGCACGGATACTTCTATGTCCCTACAACTCGGCAGAAGGGAGATTTTATAATTCTGACCCTTGTCAAAAACCCATCATCTACATTAAGTCCCCTGCTTAATGAGGAACAGTAATATTGTGCAGTAAGCACTAGATGGTGACAATATGTTTATAATAATTATATATATATATAATCAAAATTTTAAGAGTATATTAGATCACGTTTTTCTGAGATTGATATATGTGCCCCTTAGCATTAACCGTGGTTGGGATTAGTAGATGTCCATGTTCTTGCCCGGAATTTCTAATTCGTGATCCAAGGGAAGCGTAGCTGGTTGAACTTCTGATCCAGTCACGTTGGTTGAGCACCTACCAACATCCAAGGTCATGGAGAGTACATATATGAACAACACCATCGGTCAAGGATGAAACTTGGTTAGCTTTGTCTCCTCCGGGAAATGTCTTTGATGCAGAGTTGGGCCTTAGACTCAAAATTTCTTGTGAGGAAGTAGTAGACACCGGTGATTAGATTTTGAGTATGCAACGATCAAATGCTAGTGGCAACATAAGTAATGCATTAGTAGATGAGAGATAGGACACCCGGAGACGATGCTTTGAGTTGTAGCTAATGGCAACTAGGTCGAATATATTGGAAACCGGCAGAAGAAATTGATGGTATATCCAAACTGCAGGTGGGGATGGTGGTGGACTCCAGTGCTCTTGTCACAGACTTGAACATATCAATTCTTTTAGAATATTTGTTGGTTTGGTATCGCATTAACGGAAGTAGAACAACAGGGCTGGTATCGGCAGCATCAGAAATTGAGATTGCATGGTCACAACAGTGGAGCAGTGTTGATACAAGGTTGATGACCTCTTCTAGTATGGTGGGATCTTCTTAGGAGTTGCAATAGGGACTGAGATGATAGTATGTCTGAGAAGATGAGTGTCCACAGGCGGATGAGGTCTTGTAAATCTGAGTCTTCTAAATCCCGTTTGGGAACCCTTAGTTTGCACACTATTCGCTCCAGAAGCTGTTGAAGTTTCATACAATGTCGTATTTCGACGTTTGACACCAAATTTTTAATCCAAAAGACCAAGCTATTATATGCAAAAAGAATCACTCGATCGAGGTTTATTAGGTCAGCCAACCAGGCGTAAACATTTGTGATTAGTAATCCCGTGTGGATTTTCAGATTTTGTAGACTTTAGTGTAAGAGTCATATCCCCTAGCTCATGTCTTCGATTGATATACCCTTTTGCTATGTTGTAGTATGGACATAGATGAACACTTATTATGAAGGATGCTTTGCCCCATTCCTTACCGATTGTTGTCGATTTCTGAGTTTGTAGAATGAAGAGATAATAGTATGAGTAATAATGATAAAGTAGATAAGCAAACATGACTGTTGTTGGGAGATGGCGCTGTGAGATGTTGTCGTCGTAAAGATGTTGGCTTCATGAGGATGCTAGATCTGTGAATAATGTCTCACCTTCTGTGAGAAACTCCAACTTCAATGAAAAATTCCTTATTCTCTGGGAAGAGTTAGTGCTGGGGAAGAGGGCGTGTGATGGAGTGAAAGGCAAGTACCAGAAGACATGACAAGTACCAGAGAGCAGGAAAAGTACCAGAAGAGTAGAACAAGTACCAGAGAGAAGGACAATTACTATAGGATATGATAGGTACCAGAAGACAGGACATGCACCAAAGGACAAGGTGTGCGATATATTTTTATGGTAAGCATGTCACTAGATCTCTGACCAGCAGCCTGTAAACCGATATTCTAGAAGTTGAAAGGAGAAGCCTGAATCTGAAGTGGTTGCGCCCATTGGATGTTCGTCCTGTGTTGGAGATGGTTATGGCTACCTTATTACCAGTGATGGATGAGATGAATATCATGACCATGGGTATTGTCCATGAGGGTCGACTGATCGAAGAATGAGAGGATTTGATGGCATCACTTGAGAATTCAAAATTTAGTGCGTGTCCAATAGTAGAATTGTTTGGTTGAAGTAGGTAGCAGCAACAAGGATGAAGTCACCGTTCTGGATGTGATCAAGAGGAGGAGGCCCCCTAGTCGTGTGGGGTACTGATGTAGAGAGGTTTTTTCGATGACTCTGATATTTTATTGACTTGGTTTTGGGGATCACTTTGGTTGAAATGGACTTGAATTGATTTGTTTTCTAATTATCATGCCCCCAAGTGCAGAACAACCAAGAGGTGTTTATTCACTAGACAGAGTGTTACGTGTTGAATGGGTTCATGACATGCACGGTTAAATTATGTTGCATGTACTTCAGATGTCAACTTAAAGGGTATTGGAATTTCACGTTCTCTTGAGTGGTGCAATAAGTTACCTTCGGCATTTATCCTCCCACAGTAATGAGGCTCTGAAGAAGAGGTGAAAATATAAGATGAGGGTATGGGTATTACCTTGTCGTGAGGGTGTGAGATTTGATTATACAGTTTTATTGCTAGTGTCGTTGTTGATCAGACCTTCCAGTTGAAGGATAAGGCTGTGTTGAATCTTCAAAATTGAAGGAGCCTTCAGTCCCAAGTGTAGCTTACCTGGATCCGCTACTAGGCAGAAGATAATTTTACGATGTCGTCACAAGTCCATGCTTTCAGGAATTTTGACAGGGCAAGGAAAGTCATGAAAATAAGAGTCGTCCTTTGTTGTCGTTGAAGCACTGGGACTGGGGCGAGTATCTGAATTGAAGTTGAAACCATCGTTGTTATTTGGGATATAAAGATGCAAAGCCATTATTCTTTAATCTTCTTGACTCAATACATGACTATCATGACTTGACTAATTGGTTTATTTCTTGCAGCATGTGCATGTGGTGTGCCCTCGAGTGGACACTACTTCTGTTGTTGCTGACAGTCCCCAGTCTGTAAGAAAAGGACCGTAGATGATTCTTCCATGTTGATGCTTCTAAGGCTTTGGGAGACACCGTGAATGTAAACACCCGAAATTTTCGCATGAAGCTTACTCAGGGACGCGTCATGACCTGGGATGAAGCTTCACCCTAAGTTTATAAAGCTTGCTTAGGATTGCATCAGGGTGTGGATGCCTTGACCTCGAATTTATAGTGTTACGGCCCTATTACGCGTGATGCATGATCGAGAATGCATCACAAGTCAAAAATGACCCTTACCCGGGAAAAGCACAAATGGCCTTGACGCGTATCCACGAGAAGGCATTATAGTGCTAATGTACTATTATGCCGTGATACATTATTGAAAATGCATCACTGAATGTGGCGTATCCGAGAAGGCATTATAGTGCTAATGCACCATTATGTCGTAATGCATTATTAAAAATGCATCACTAAGCCAAAGTTGTGTACCAAGAATGTATTATAGTGCTAAGGCACTATTATGCCGTGATGCATTATTGAAATGCATCACAAAGCCAAAGTTGTGTACCAAGAATGTATTATAGTGATAAGGCACTATTATGCCGTGATGCATATTGAAATGCATCACCAAGCCAAAGTTGTGTACCAAGAATGCATTATAGTGCTAAGGCACTATTATGCCGTGATGCATTATTGAAAATACATCACCAATCCAAAGTTGCGTAGTGAAATTGCATCACTGACCAATGTTGTTATTCGAGAGAGCATCATATTGCTAGTGCACTATTATATCGTGATACATGATTCAATGCATCACTAAGCCAATGTTGCGTAAGTAAGAGCATCATAGTGTTAATACACTATTATGCCGTGATGCATGATTCAATGCATCACTGAGCCAATTTTGCGTAAGTGAGAATGCATCATAGTGCTAAGGCACTATAATGCCGTGATGCATTATTGAGAATGCATCACCGTGATGCATTAGCGTGTTCACTTGTAGCTTACCTGAGAATGCTTCGCTTGGCTTTGTCAAGAAAACTTCATTTTCGGCCTTGTGCAGTCGATGTATGTCACTTCCTATTCTTATATTTATTTGTAAAAATACGAATAAAACATATATAAAGGGGGAGCTTTGCTTGAATATGCGTGAGCGGTAATGCACATATAAATACAATGTAGCCTATACGTTGGATCATACTTGATACATAAGCATCAATATGCTTGTAGCTTAACCGATGAAGCTTGAATGTGCATGAGCGGTAATGCAGATATAAATGCAATGTAGCATATACGTTGGAGAATACTTGATGCATAAGCATCAATATACTTGTAACTTAACCGATGAAGCTTGAATGTGCATGAGCGGTAATGCACATACAGATACGCGAAGTGGCCAATATGTTGGAGCATACTTGATGCATAAACACCAATATGCTTGTAGCTTAACCGATGAAGCTGGAATGTGCATGAGAGGTAATGCACATATAGATATGCGAAGTGGCCAATATGTTGGAGCATACTTGATGCATAAGCATCAATATGCTTGTAGCTTAACCGATGAAGTTTGAATGTGCATGAACGGTAATGCACATATAGATATGCGAAGTGGCCAATATGTTGGAACTAGGAAGCATACTTGATGCATAAGCATCAATATGCTTGTAGCTTAACCGATGAAGCTTGAATGTGCGAGAGCGGTAATGCACATATATATGTGATGTGGCTTATACGTTGGAGCATACTTGATGCTAAAGCATCAATATGCAGATAGCTTAGCCTATCAAGCTTGAATTATGTGAAAGCATCATTCAATCGTGCTACGTACTTGAGAATGCATATTTGCATAATGAATATCGATAGTTATGCACAAGATAGTGCATACCTTGCGAAAGTCCTTCGGCCTATACGGTTTAGGCTTTGCTTTTCCTTTGGCCTTGCGATGAAGTTGGAATCAAAACCTTGCCTTAATAGGCTTAAGTTGCTTGTTCCTTTCGAATTGACCCTTTGATGAACTACGGTCATGCTTGATCCCTTCAAGGTACGGGTTGGGTACGTAGGCAGCCGCAATGCAATGCATTGAGGTGCAGCACCTTGTCGCTCATAACATCTAATTTAGAGGTGATTGCGATATTATGGTAACTCGTATCATCTGGCTTGGCAATGCTAAGTCAAGAGATGATTGTTGCCACACTTGATAAGGTAGTTGTAAGTACATTTGATGGATGTTCGTACTTCCTATCAAGCTATTCGGTATGAACGGAATATGTTTGGTTGTTGCACTCTTGGCAAAGCAAGATCAGAGCATGCACCCAGTGCTTAGTCGGAGCAGAGTTGATGAAGTGGAAAATAGGCCTGAAATGTCCTAGGTGCTAGTCCAAGGCATGAGTTAGGCCTAGACAATGCTCGAAAGTATGTGATGCTTGCCAAAGGCATTCACCATTCGCTTTTATGGCCTTACACTCTTAGCAGAACAAAGGTGAGGTAGAACGGTATAAACGTAGCTTGAATGATGTGGGAACTACGTTTTGAGTATAATGCTTACAAGGCATGCTTGGAAAGAAAAAATCTACCTGCACTTTCCAGCGAGAAGTTAAGCTCTAAGGTCCGGTTACTCTCTTTTAGTCGCGCATCGGGGAGTTCTGGCCTGCCCAGTGCAACGCGCCGGAGGAGGAATTTTCTGGTCTGTGACAGTGAATATAAAGGACGAAGATAAGTTTGAGAATGCAAATATTGAAGAAGCGTCTCGTACTTTCCAAGGAATCTGACCCGCTGATGTTGATGAGAAGTAAGCAATAGAGATCAAGTAACACCATGCTCATCTGTTTGCTTAGATCCGTCTTAGGTAAGTTTCTTCTCTTTATGACCATGATAGAACATTTGAACTCTTCAAACTTCTCATGTAAGCATAGTCATACTCGAATTTACAAAAACTTTAAGGATTTTCATCATTAGAGAATTTCAGAAGTATAGTGCTTGGGAAAAACGTTGTAGAATCTTCACACGACCTATGTTTTTGATGATTGACCCATCTATCTTTATTAGAAAATAAATTCCTATGTCGGATGAGGAAAATATCCAGGTTGTGAGCTTGTCTGGGGTGTCAAAACAACCCAACAGTAAAATTCATGAAATATCCAGGAAAATTCTGACAATCCATAACTCTTAGCTAGTTTACCCGATTGGTGCGCCCTTTTAGTATGTTGTAGTAGACACTCATAGGAAACTTTTGACATAAAAATCATACTCAGATTCTTCACCAGTTTTTTCCAGATTAAGAGTTTCTAGGAAGCATTGTAAACAGTTTCTGACGTGGTTTTTGTGGAATATCTTATAATGGGTTCATACCATATAATACTTTATGAGTATGTGTAGTGAGTTTTATGGTTCATGCTCAAGAATTATATGTTTGAGATGTTCTAACCTAATATGACTGTAACTTCTCTAATTTTAGGGGGGATGACCAAAATCAGAGAGATGAGCTTGTTAACGAAGGAACGGGGCTTATTATTGATTTTGATGTTGATAATGTCTTCTCCCATAATAAAAATCATAAGAGGACTCCCTCTCTCATAGTTGTCCAGGATGGTGCTTTCACTGGTGTTGATATACAAAAAGTGGTGTAACAGAGAATATGTCAGTTGAGTACCTTAATGCGGGCATTAATGTTGATTTACACTTCAATAGAATTTGTCCTGAGTACTCATGTGTCGGAGTCGTCTTCAAAAATCGGAAGAAGCTGCAGATGAAGCTGAGAATTATGATCTTGACATTACACAGATTTTTCGTCATCATGGACTTGTACGGGAACGTCTTGCTGAAGTAGAAGGATTTGTAGGCTATGCAGTGATCAAGGCTAGAGGTGAGGTTTTCAGGAGTTGAAGCTTGCAACAGAGGTTCTTGAAAAGGAAGAGAGGCAACGACTCTGACCCAGAGAATGATGTAATGACGCGGACGCTCCTTAGGTGTTGGTGTTGACTTTTGTTATTGTTGTTGTAGATTTTTATCTAGGACGTGGAGCAGAGGTTGTCCCTGAGCTAGTGCCGGGACTAAGGCTGAGCTGGGGTTGAGGTTGATGGTGAGCGTTTAATTCGTGACGCTTTCTGAGATAAAGCCTTCATCTTGACCTCTTTGTTCTGACAGCTCCTCATGGATGATTGGATGTTGTATTACTTACTGACCAGACTGCTGCACCAACAGATATCTCTATAACTTTTGGACCCTGAATAGGTATATGTAGTCATCAGGATGCTTGTCATCTTTTTGTAGAAATCTTCTCAGATATGAAAATTTGTATCCCCATCATAGAGGGGGAATAAGGAGAGATATCCCCTAGAAAAGGGATCTTTTGGATGGCGATAAGGTATGGATGTTGGTGCTGATGAAGTGAGACTGGTTCCCTCTTGCCTAGAAATTGTAAAAGTGTCTCTGGATCTTCATGGGTGACAAAGTTGGATTTTTGGCTCCACGATTGTCCTTTTTGAATGAGGATATCGTTATTGTCTTAATTGTTGATTCTGGATATGTTGACGTGGGTAGTCTTGAAATTGTTGATTATTGCGACTGGTGACAGATTGGTTCTGGAGAAATATTCCGCTAGGGTCTTGAGACAAGTGAGTAACTCTTTTTGAGAGGTAGCCATGTCTTCTCGTGTTCTGGAAAGAATCTCATGTCTCTGCATCAGATCAACAAAGTTGAGTGGTGTTTCGGTATTCCTAGAAGAAGGTGTGGTGGTGGTGTCTATAGCAATATTGGTGTGAAGATAGTCAACAACGTTAGGAGTAACTTCAGAGCCTCCACCACCAACATTAACGAAACCGGCAATAGGAGTTATAACTGTTCCATACTTAAGATCCACAATTTTGAATGATTGAAAATTGGCTTTTGTAATCGAGAGGTTGATCTCCCGGTATGCTTGCCAATTGTTTTAGGGTGAAAACAAATATAATGCAAAATGGTACTTTCAGGTCGGTTCGAGAGATCAAGATCGAACAGGATGAGCCTAAACCAAAAAATGGTCGTTCACGTCCTGCTTCGATCACAAATGTGGAGAAGATTGGGAAGGTCTTAGGGGAAGGAAGCAAAAAAGGTTGAAAAATTTCATTATGATTCATAGTTGTATTGTGTAGAGAAGAATTGATTATCTCTGAGATAGATCGTTAATTTTGTATGTTTTTGTCTCTTAATTCTCTCTTATTCTTGTTTCGAATAGATGAAACCATTTATTTATATTTATGAGAAGACACACTGATTTTTCGTAAGTGGTGGAAATTACAAAATAAGTGAAGGAGTAACGATTGTGGAGTTTGTAGTGGAGTCATGTCCGAAAAATAGGGAGGAATTGTATGACCACTACTCATCGTGCTCTCAACTGTCTTGTAACTGTCCCACTACTTGTTACCTTCTTGTTCGTGGATGTGTTGCCACAACGCACGATTTTCGTAGACCACCAGACCAATACCCCAATGAGAATCCCCCTGTGTACTATATCTGATATCTCGTAGAATGATAGTGGATTCATGAACCACTATTGTTTTGATTAGGTCAAGTCAAGTCAAGTCAATGACTTGCTAAGTAAGTGAGGCAAGTTGCGCAACTCCATGAATTGATAATCAGACTGATGAGTACCAATTATGGTAAATTTAGTAGTTATGTACTAACTTAGGAGTAACATGGCGTAATTTTAATAGCCAGAAGTCAGCTTAGAAGTGACAAGGCATGATTCTAGAAGTGTTTGAAGCTAAGATTGCAAGGAGGTTCCTAAGCAAGAATGATTATTCAATAACCATATAGGCCTACTGTTGGAATTAGGCCAGCGCTGAAAAGAATGTCGCATTTCTAAGGGAAGCAGCTAGCAGAGCTAGTGATGGCTTCCTAGTGCAAAGTAATGCTTTGCTAAGAAAAGTAGATAGCAAGGCTAGCGGTAGCTCCTTATTGCAAATAGTAATGCATCACTAAGACGCTGCTAGCAAAGAAGCTAGTGCAGCAAATGGTAATGCGTCCCTGGGACGCTGCTAGCTAAGAATCTAGCGTTTCAGAGCAAAGCAATACGTCCCTAAGACACTGCTAGCAAAGATGCTAGTGCTTTGGCGCAAGTGGTAATGCATTCCTTGGACGTCGCTAGCAAAAAAGCTAGTGGTTTGGGAAAAGCAATGCGTCCATGGGACGATGTTAGTGCTGGTTTTAGCCAGCGAGAATATTATGTGTGCCTGGGACGATGTTTTAGTGGGGCTAGTGACTCGCTAGGAGCTTGTGACTTGCTAGGAACAAGTGACTCGCTAGGATTTTTGTAACTTGCTAGGAGCAAGTGACTCTCTAGGAGCTTGTGACTTGCTAAAAGCAAGTGACTCGCTAGGAACTTGTGACTTGTCTAGTTTCAAGTGACTTGCTAGGAGACTGTGACTCTCTAAGAGCCTATGACTTGCTAGGAGCAAGTGACTCGCTATGAGCTTATGACTCGCTAAGAGCAAGTGACTCGCAAGGAACAAGTGACTCGTCAGGAGCCTTGTGACTCGCTGGGAGCTTATGACTCATTAGGAGCATGTCCCTCGCCAGGGGGATGATGTTAGAGTGAAGCTAGCGCTAGCCTTGGCCTGGCGTGGAGAATATGGCGCGTATCTTAGGACGCTTCCTTAGTGAGGCTAGTGCTAGCGCGGAGAAGCTAGGGCTAGCCCAGCGCTGAGATACAACGCGTCTTTGGAGGCATTGCTCTTTGATTGTGACGCGTCCAAGAAGAATGACGCATAGTTTGTTGCTTGTCCTTGAGCAAAATGCTAAAGTGGCATATTTTAAACTCATGACAGCAATTTGTGATGTGTTCATTGCGAACAAGGCATTAATCTAAAATAAAATTCTTGGAGATCGGGCATTAGTTATTCTCAGAATATGCGTATAGCAGTAAATTGATGTTGTTTAAATAATAATTTGAGTATCGACATAGCTCTAAGAATGGTACTAGAGAAGACATTGTATACAAAACAAGCTCTAGGAATAGCACTAGAGAAGACTCAAGTTGTTTTATACTAGTGGGAAATCCATCTAGGAGCTTTAGATTTATTAGATAAACTACAGGGTCAATATAGAACACCTGTAGTTATTTGTAGAGACTGTATTCTTATGTCCTGCGGAATATAAGTAGAAATACAATATTTCGTATTCTTATGTTAAGTCAAAAATATGCGCGGAAATATGCACGTATACTTCTATGTCCCTATAACTAGACAAAAGTGAGATTTTAAATTCTGACCCTTGTCCAAAACCCACCATCTACAGTGGTGTACTAGGAACCTTCCCCTTTTCAATTGGTATTAGAACATGCAAACACTGAAAAATAACTGGCAGTCTTGGTTTGTAACGGTCTAACTTATGGAAAAGAATTCAATTTATATCAACATATTATTAAGTTGTAAACCGACTGAGTTTATGAACTTTATTTCTGAAAGGGGTTCTTTGTAAACCACAAGAATAGATGACCAATCAGACATTCGCATTAATGATTCAAGAGACAAATGATCTCAAGATAATGTCTACCCCTTCTATCTTTCCGACGAGTATGACTCAGATATTGATTGAGAAGCAGAAAAAAAAGTGTCGATCTCATTAAGCACATGAAGTTATGGACCTTTGAAATTTTCTGACTAAAATACAAGGTCAACTCACTTTTAAGTAAGACTTGTGACAAAGATTCACAAATTGAATCCTAATTAAGGAAAAATCCTTACTACATGAGAAAATTTGTCCCCTTAGTAAAACCCTAAAATCAAAGACGGAGAATAGTCACCTCTATCAATATTCAGAATCAAATTTTAATATATTTTATACAAGATGTGAATCAGAAAACTCTGCCTTATCTAACAGACCATATTTGAAAAGGTGATTGCATGCTTATAACAACTTATGATCAACCTACTAAAGATCTGATTTCAAACTCAATTTTGAATCTAATAATCATTCTCATTATCAACTTTTTGGATCCACATAAATTTTTGTTTCTAATGATGAAAAGATGTTCTCTAGTAATCCTAAGAACCTTTTTCGATCCAAGGGAGATGGTCAAACAATTCTCTCTAAAAAGACGGATTAATTTTGTCACTTTTCTAATAAAAAGGGCCATAAGCGTAAATAATGTAACTATTAGATGAATGACAAGAGGATATTCGTAAACCCCAATGTGATTTTGAAAAGAGGATAGTTGAATCAAGAATATTCTCGGGCAAAGCATCATGAGAACATATTTCCTAGTTATTATCATAAAAGGGTTGTTCCTCAGAAAAGTACAACAATCTCCGTGGTAATCATAAATTCCTAACAAGAGATCACGCGAAAAACGTCAGAAAGGAATTCCCTAGAGTCTCAAACCCCCTCAGGTATGGTTACCTAAAAACACTAGTTTTATAAAAGAAGACCAGAAGCGTCCATCCAAAGGAACTAATCATGTAGAGAATATAAATAATATAATATTCGGGTATAAAAATCTCATATCTATTTTCTTTGTTCATTAATTTTCTTTGTTCATGCATTCATATAATTATATTTTTGAACATCGAGGACTATGTTCTATTTAGTTTTAGGGGTAAGGGAGAAAAAATTTAGTTGTACCAAAATCTCCAATATTTATAATCACATAGTATTCTTTTATCTAAGTTTACATATTGTTCCTCACCAAAAAGATGGAAATTAGAATTATTAGAGAAATTTACATCTGTGTCTTAACCTTTAAGAGAGTAATTGTGATGGATCCAACCATCCATGCTAGAAACAAATAGGCAGAAGGAAATGCCAGAAACACAGAACTAACCAATCATTCGTGGAGACTACCTTTTTGACTGGCTCCAAACCTTCACTTGTCCTCTTAGAGTGTTTCATTTGGATAAACTATGAGTAGAATGATGAGCTACTCAACCTCGCACCGCTTCAGCACTTTTCGATCTCTTGAGTGCTAATTCTTATCACCATGAGGGTGCCATCGGAACTAACCTCATCTTGTAGTCTTAGTTACAGGATTACACTCTCTCTCAATAGAAGCTCATCATAATCAACAAGCGAAGAAACATCAATTCATGAAGATTTTAAAGACGTTAAAGGTTTACAAGCAACAAAGGAGAAAAAAAAAAGATATAAATTTTTGAAGATTTGTGTTACCAACAGTTGTGAAGAATCAAGTGAAAAAGTCATTCTCCAATGGCAAGTAAAGTTTCATATTTTGTATCATTCAAGTAGTTCATTATCGTTTAAAAATATAATTTATATATATAAACAATAAAATAAAAATAATTGTGTAATAATTTCATTAGGAAAAGTCGTGGAGAAGGAGAAATTCAAAAGGAAGTTTCATGACAACAAATGATCGAATAAAAAGAGTTAATTGCTTAAATTTTTACAAGTTTTGAAGGTTTATCATTAATAGCTGAAGTCGAAGATGTAGTTTTTTCTATTGAGCACTATGAGAGAGTTGTGATTCCAAGACTAGAAGGTGAGTGGATGTTCCCATCCTCATATATGGTCAATTCTCTAAGAAATTATCAGATTTCTTTTCTTCTGAGATCGTCAGAAAAAAATAATAAACATTACCATCAATAGTGTGTAAGTATATTCTCTTCAATCCTGCTTACACACATGTGCGACCTTTAAAAATGTTTATTATGAGTGTCTAACATGTGAGGCAGGGTCGAG
Source organism: Papaver californicum (assembly GCA_023531435.1). Lineage (NCBI taxonomy): Eukaryota > Viridiplantae > Streptophyta > Magnoliopsida > Ranunculales > Papaveraceae > Papaver > Papaver californicum. The sequence goes on along the minus strand of JAJJMC010021261.1, from coordinate 227 downwards.
GGAAATGCGTATTCGGTTGCTCTGTTAGTCCGCTTTCTATCTGGAAAAAGGCATCTTTGGCACTGGTTCAATTCATCACACACAGTTTCTCTACCGATGTTGAGCGGATATACTAGCATGTATTTTCTCTTGCACTTTTAAACACTTGGCACTAAGAGGAGAAAATTATATCCTCATAGCTCTTTGAATATTTGTGACTAATTAGAAATTGAAGTAAAGGTTTTTTT
>JAJJMC010021235.1:7500-10434 GCA_023531435.1 Papaver californicum | reverse complement strand
TAGGCATTAAATGAAAGAAAAAGGTTTTTAAGTACTAAAATTTCACTTTGATGTGGAAACGTAACAACGGGTTTTCTTTTTTTCATAATATTTATGTTTTCGGGTTTTATCCATAGATTGTAAAGTTCATCGAAGAAGATGGAATGAATAAAAAAAATTATTATGAATGAGCTGCGATGTTCAAATGATGAACAAGCATCTCTAATTCACTCATCTAAAATGGGACCCATCCCCCCATTGCGTATTGGTACTTATCGGGTATAGAATAGATTTGCTTCTCTTTGTTCCTACGAACAGAATTTTTCTGTTATTACCAACGGAATGCAATATAAATGCACCCTTGCTCCGAGATAATCCATTGAAAAGGAAGAAGTCCATAGCATAAGCAGAGTCTTTTCCAATGCGATAAAGTAACATAGTATCTATTTTTCTTTGATAAAGGGGTATTTCCATGGGTTTGCCTTGGTATCGTGTTCATACCGTTGTATTGAATGATCCCGGCCGGTTACTTTCTTTCCATATAATGCATACAGCTCTAGTTTCTGGTTGGGCCGGTTCGATGGCTCTATACGAATTAGCTGTTTTTGATCCCTCTGACCCAGTTCTTGATCCAATGTGGAGACAAGGTATGTTCGTTATACCTTTCATGACTCGTTTAGGAATAACGAATTCCTGGGGTGGTTGGAGTATCACAGGAGGGACTATAACGAATCCGGGTATTTGGAGTTACGAAGGTGTGGCCGGGGCACATATTTTGTTTTCTGGCTTGTGCTTCTTGGCAGCTATCTGGCATTGGGTATATTGGGATCTAGAAATTTTTTGTGATGAACGTACAGTAAAACCTTCTTTGGATTTGCCCAAGATCTTTGGAATTCATTTATTTCTATCAGGGGTCGCTTGCTTTGGGTTTGGCGCATTTCATGTAACAGGCTTATATGGTCCTGGAATATGGGTGTCCGATCCTTATGGATTGACTGGAAAAGTACAATCTGTAAATCCTGCGTGGGGTGTAGAAGGTTTTGATACTTTTGTTCCGGGAGGAATAGCCTCTCATCATATTGCAGCAGGTACCTTAGGCATATTAGCGGGCCTCTTCCATCTTAGTGTCCGCCCGCCTCAACGTCTATACAAAGGATTACGTATGGGTAATATTGAAACTGTCCTTTCCAGTAGTATCGCTGCTGTCTTTTTTGCAGCTTTCGTTGTTGCTGGAACTATGTGGTATGGTTCAGCAACAACCCCGATCGAATTATTTGGTCCTACTCGTTATCAATGGGACCAAGGATATTTCCAGCAAGAAATATATCGCAGGGTTAGCGCTGGGCTAGACGAAAATCAGAGTGTATCAGAAGCTTGGTCTAAAATTCCCGAAAAATTGGCTTTTTATGATTACATTGGTAATAATCCAGCCAAAGGGGGATTATTCCGAGCGGGTTCAATGGACAGCGGGGATGGAATAGCCGTTGGGTGGTTAGGACATCCTATCTTTAGAGATAAGGAAGGCCATGAGCTTTTTGTACGTCGCATGCCTACTTTTTTTGAAACATTTCCAGTAGTTTTGGTAGACGGAGACGGAATTGTGAGAGCCGATGTTCCTTTTCGAAGGGCAGAATCCAAGTATAGTGTCGAACAGGTAGGTGTAACTGTTGAGTTCTATGGCGGTGAACTGAATGGAGTCAGTTATAGCGATCCTGCTACCGTGAAAAAATATGCTAGACGTGCTCAATTGGGCGAGATTTTTGAATTAGATCGTGCTACTTTGAAATCCGATGGTGTTTTTCGTAGCAGTCCAAGGGGTTGGTTCACTTTTGGGCATGCCTCATTTGCTTTGCTCTTCTTTTTCGGACACATCTGGCATGGTGCTAGAACTTTGTTCAGAGATGTTTTTGCTGGTATTGACCCAGATTTGGATTCTCAAGTGGAATTTGGAGCATTCCAAAAACTTGGAGATCCAACTACAAGGAGACAGGTAGTCTGAGACAACATTGCTCCGGTTTCTTTCGACTCTATTTTCTTTTTGTGATTTAACATAACATAAGGTACTGGAGAAATCTTGATTTGAATCACCTTTTTTTCTTTGATTCTTGTCCTTTCTTTATCTTATCTGGGAGCTGATCCCAAATGAACAGGTGTGGAAGCTATAATTGTAAACCACGATCGAATCTATGGAAGCATTGGTTTATACATTCCTCTTAGTCTCGACTCTAGGGATTATTTTTTTCGCTATCTTTTTTCGAGAACCACCTAAGGTTCCGACTAAGAAATAATTTTTCATTATCTCAATTGAAGTAATGTAATGAGCCTCCCTATAGGGAGGCTCATTACATTACTTCAACTAGTCCCCGTGTTCCTCGAATGGATCTCTTAGTTGTTGAGAGGGTTTCCCAAAAGCGGTATATAAGGCGTACCCGGTAAAACTTACAAGTGAACCAGATATAAAGATGGCGACTAGGGTTGCTGTTTCCATTATTATATAATTTCAAGACCACAATGGATCTATGATAAGATCGTTTATTTACAACGGAATGGTATACAAAGTCAACAGATCTCAACCAATGCAAGAGTATTTATGGCTACACAAACCGTTGAGGGTAATTCTAGATCTGGTCCAAGACGAACAAATGTAGGAGCTTTATTGAAACCGTTGAATTCGGAATATGGTAAAGTAGCTCCTGGATGGGGAACTACCCCTTTGATGGGTGTCGCGATGGCTTTATTTGCGGTATTCCTATGTATTATTTTAGAGATTTATAATTCTTCTGTTTTACTGGACGGGATTTCAATGAATTAGGTCCATAATAACCATGAAATCCTGGCTTTTCAATAGAAAATGAATTACTTAAGATTTTTTTTTTATAGGGCAATTTGGTAGTTCGACCGTGGAATTTCTTTGTTTCGGTATTTCCGGAATATGAGTGTGTGGCTTGTTATAAT
>JAJJMC010021235.1:0-5000 GCA_023531435.1 Papaver californicum | reverse complement strand
TTTAATGGTTTCAGTACCGGCGGTATTATTGACAGTACCCTTTTTGGAGAATGTTAATAAATTCCAAAACCCGTTTCGTCGTCCAGTAGCTACAACCGTCTTTTTGATTGGGACCGCAGTAGCTCTTTGGTTGGGTATTGGAGCAACATTACCTATTGATAAATCTTTAACTTTAGGTCTTTTTTAAATTGACTCAACCGTGAAATAGAAATAAAAAAACGACGTGTGTATCTAGGGAGGATTCACTTTGAAGCGACTATTCCCTAGATACACCTATTCAACAAAATTCTAGATTTACCCAAAATATATGGATCCTACTGAAGACCCAAAACCTATTTTATTTTTTCTTTCTAAAAAGGATTAAATCATTCCAATGGATTCAAAAAAGAAAACTTGTTCTTTGGTAAATCAATTGCGAAACGCTTTTGTAGAATATCTAATATCTGTTTTACATCTTCTATGCGAAAATGATCTATTTTCATAAGATCTTCTTGACTCTTATTCAAAAGGTCTAATAATGTATATATATTGGACCTTTTGAGACAATTATAGATCCTGGGAGACAATTCTGATTGGTCAATAAAAATACATTTCAATGCTATTTCTTTTTTCCTTTTGCTTAGTTTATCCAATTTATTCTGAAAGGTAAAAAAGGGTATAGTAACTATGTTTTGATTGTCCTCTAAATTTGTGTCATGTTCTTCCGCATGTAGAAAGGGTATAAATAAATCGATCAAATTACGGGAGGCCTCGTGAAGTGCTTCTTTAGGAGTTAAACTTCCATTCGTCCATATTTCTAGAAAAAGTATTTCTTGTTTTTCATTTCCATTCCCATAAGAATGAATACTATGATTCGCATTTCGAACAGGCATGAATACTGCATCTATAGTAAAACTTCCATCTTGTGCATTATTTGGTGTTTTCATCCGATATCCACGATTCCTCTCGATTTGTAGTCCAATACACAAATCCATTGGTTCCGTTAGGCTAGCTATATGCTGTGTAGTATCAACAATTTCCACAGAAGGCGGTGAGATGATGTCTTGAGCAGTTACGTATCCAGGACCCCTGACGCAAATGGATGCGTCGCGAGTTCCATACAGATTACTTCTTAATACAATTTCTTTCAAATTCATTAAAATTTCATGTACGGATTCTTCAATACCTACTATAGTAGAATACTCATGTGGTATTTTGTCAGATTTTGCACGTGTGATACATGTTCCTTCTATTTCTCCAAGCAAAGCCCTTCGCATCGCGATGCCTATTGTATCGGCTTGACCCTTCATAAGCGGAGACAAAATAAAACGGCCATAATAAAGACGCTTACTGTCTGCTCTAGATTCAACACACTTCCACTGTAGTGTCCGAGTAGATACTGCTACTTCCTCTCGAAGCATAGTAATTTTTTTTGATCAGATTATTGAATCATTTTTTTCTCTTGAAATCTGTTCCATTCTTATTTCTACACACGTCTTTTTTTAGGAGGTCTACATCCATTATGTGGCATAGGGGTTACATCCCGTACGAAACTTAATAGTATACCACTTCTACGAATGGCTCGTAATGCTGCATCTCTTCCGAGACCAGGACCCTTTATCATGACTTCTGCTCGTTGCATACCCTGATCGACTACTGTACGAATAGCATTCCCTGCTGCGGTTTGGGCAGCAAACGGTGTCCCTCTTCTTGTGCCCCTGAATCCACAAGTACCGGCGGAGGACCAAGAAACCACCCGACCCCGTACATCTGTAACTGTTACAATGGTATTGTTGAAACTTGCTTGAACATGAATAACTCCTTTTGGTATTCTACGTCCAGTCTTACGTGAACTAATACGTCCATTCCTACGTGAACCAACTCTTGGTATAGGTTTTGCCATCTTTTATCATCTCATCAATATGAGTCAGAGATATACGGATATATCCATTTCAGGTTAAAACAAATCCTTCATTTTATTTGTACGTTGGGTCCTTTTTCGAAGGATTATCCTTGTCTCTGTTTATGTCTCGGGTTGGAACAAATTACTATAATTCGTCCCCGACGGCGAATCATTCGACATTTTTCACAAATTTTACGAACAGAGGCCCTTATTTTCATATTTGTCATTCCTTACCTTAATTCCGAATCTACTCCTTGGAAGAAAATAAGTCTCTTGGAATTTTGAACCTCGAGTTGTATCCCCACGAAAATAATGTCGAAAAAAATAAACCTAATCGTTCGAATCTTTATTGCGGAGTCTATAAATTATACGTCCCCTTGTTGAATCATAACGACTTACTTCTATTTTGACTTTATCTCCTGGTAGTATCCGTATAAAACTACGTCGGATCCTTCCTGAAACATAACCTAGAATCAGATCTTCATTATCTAAGCGAACCCGGAACATGCCATTGGGAAGTGATTCAGTAATTAAACCTTCATGAATCCATTTTTGTTCTTTCATTTCAGGTAACCCCCTTGAAGTATCAACTAATGGAGGAGGAGTGATATTAGGCAACCAGTCCTTCCTCTTTTTTTTTTCGCAATATAGGAAGTTACCAATTCAATTCAGATATCAGAAAGATCACCATATATAACACAAAATTTCTCCTCCGATTCCTTCTAGCCGAGCTTCTCGGTCTGTCATTATACCTCGAGAAGTAGAAAGAATAACAATCCCCATTCCTCCTAAAATCCTAGGAATTCGTTGAGAGTTGGAATAGATTCGTAGACCGGGCCGGCTGATACGTTTTAAAATTGTTCTATATGGCCCTTTCCTATTCCTTCTATGTCGAAGGGTTGAAACCAAGAAATTTTTGTTGCTTTCTCGATGTTTTCTCACGTTTTCGATAAAGCCTTCTCGTAGAAGGATTTTCACAATGTTTTCGGTAATATTAGTAGATGCTATTCGAACCGTTCCTTTTTTATCCATGTCAGCATTTCGTATCGAAGTTATTATGTCAGCAATTGTGTCCCTACCCATGATGAACTATAATTATTGGTGCCTCCGAGTTTTAATATAATCAACATGCTCGTTATTTTTTTATATTATAAAGTTAAGGGATATACGTGATACATAATCTACAAAATTAATTTAATTCATTCCGAAGACCCTACTCTATCATATCACGGGCTTGTCTATTAGTCTTTATTCTAGATAGTATTTATAATACCTCAGGAGCTAATGATACTATTTTAGTAAAATTCAACTGTCTCAATTCCCGAGCGATCGCACCAAAAACCCGAGTTCCTTTTGGATTTCCTTCTTGATCAATGACAACTGCGGCATTGTCATCATATCGTATTATCATACCGTTGTCACGTTTAAGTTCTTTACATGTACGTACAATTACAGCTCTGATCACCTCTGATCTTTCTAGAGGCATATTGGGCACTGCTTCTTTGATTACAGCAACAATAACGTCACCAATATGAGCATATCGACATTACTAGCTCCTATGATTCGAATACACATCAATTTTCGAGCCCCACTGTTGTCCGCTACATTTAAAAGGGTTTGAGGTTGAATCATATCATTATTTTTTATCGTTTCTTTCAATGCAAAGAAAGGGCAAAAGAAAAAAGAAATATTTTTTGTCCAGAAAAAAAGGCCTGCGGTTGTTTGTTTTTTCATCACAAAGACTCCTTTCCTTTGGTTGCACATCCCTATTCTGCAATAAGGAATTGAGTTCGTATAGGCATTTTGGACGCAGCGATTGAAATAGCTTCTCTGGCTACAATTTCTGATACTCCACCCATTTCATAAAGTATTCGACCCGGTTTAACGACAGATACCCAATATTCGGGAAATCCCTTCCCCGAGCCCATACGCGTTTCTGTAGGTCTTAATGTAACAGGTTTGTCTGGAAATATACGTACCCATATTTTTCCACCACGACGCGCATATCGTGTCATTGCTCGTCGCCCTGCTTCTATTTGTCTAGATGTGATCCAGGTCGGTTCAAGTGCCTGAAGAGCATATCTACCGAAACTAATATGATTGCCTCGGTAAGATATTCCCTTCATTCTTCCTCTATGTTGTTTACGGAATTTGGTTCTTTTGGGGTTATAGTTGATGGTTGTTTGTTATTCTCAATTCCATCTCTACTGCAGAACCGGACATGAGAGTTTCTTCTCATCCAGCTCCTCGCGAATGAAATGATTCCATAATATTACGAATATGTATTGAATTTCTAATAGACTGAATCATAGGTTTTTTGAGATCTAATCTGTCACGTAAAAATTTATATATCTTGGGTTTTATATACAACCGGAAATATACCTCTAGAATATAGAATTTTTTTTACGAATCTTTATTTTGACCTTTATTGAATCCAAAAAACTTAGCAATCCAATAAGGCCTTCGCGGGCGAATATTGACTCTTTCAATATCTGTTTAATTCGTAGGGTCAGTCCTTGACCTCTCAGAATAAATGAATAGGTTTCCTGGTTCTTTCCGCCATCCCACCTAATGAATCATTAGGATTCGTTTTCAATGGAATCTTCTGCAGTCATAGGTTCCGTCGTTCCCATCACTTCTTGGTTAATGGCTAGGCCTGAACTCTGCAACGGAGCTCCTAATTCAATTTGTTGTTCCTGAGTCAATCTACTCAGTCTTTATTGACTCGAAGCTCTCTTTTATTTGTATTTCTTTTTCCTATGAACCGGATTCATTTAATGATTAATTATGATTATGGCCGAATCCATATTGATGCTTTATTACACTGCCTTTGTATGAGATTATTCATAGACCATACATATTGGAATCATATATCATTGATATTCTCCTTCTCTCTTTCTCTCCCCCTTCCATTTATCCACATCCTTTTTTTTGTTTCACATCACAATCCACGATCAGATTGGTTTTTCTTTTATGTATATGTAATATAAAAAAGATTTCAGTTGCTACAACGATATGATCAATACATCATATAGTGACTGTTTCTTTGGATCCCGATAATACGAAGCAATGAGCTGGTTATTAGTTACATAGTTCTTAGTTCAGACTTTGGGGCCGT
>JAJJMC010021229.1:0-20704 GCA_023531435.1 Papaver californicum | reverse complement strand
AAAACCGTTTTATTATTTATGTGAATTAATGAGAATTAAATTAAAAGATTTTTCATAAATACAATTTAATTCTCTTCTCTCAAATTTGTCTATAAAAGAAAAAGAATTTTCATTTTCAACTTACCCCAGACGCAGCTACTATCCTGTCGTCTTTTCCCCTCTTCTCGCTTTGTTGTGCGCAATAGATTTATTTTTATCTTATTCTTCTGTTAAGTTCACAACGGGCCAACGAGTCTTGCTAACTGGGTTGGTATCAAGAGGTTTTATCCTGGATTCGATTTGCCAACTCTAAAAGGTATAGCAACACTTTTCTAAGTGTACCTGGCAAATATCGAGTTAAGGGCAGTCTGTTGAACAGGCGACTCCTCTTATATGTTTTGAGTGATTGTCTGAAAATGTGATATTTGCGCTAACGTTAACATTTGCGAAGCTTCTGGTGTTTTGGTTTGTTTCTTTGTTACAGGAATAATTTTTCTCCAACAAATATCGCAAAAACCAATACTTGATCGCATATAATGTAAAGGTGTTTTTGCGGTTACCGGTGATTTGAGAAGCAAGAGCCAAGAAACTCAGTAGTGAAACACAAGTCTAGCTGTGTTGGGTTGAATTGAATTTTTGTGTACTGGTGATATATGTAATCCTTTTCATTCTCAAGAATCTCAACTCAATTTGGATTGAAATGTTGTCAGGCAATTCGACTTATTGAACATCAATGCTGGCCTGCTATGGTTGATGCAAATGCCGCCCTTCCGCACCACCAATTCTACCTTTGGTGTTCCGTTGGTCAGTTGTTTCCAGAGACGATCCTACTTAGCCATAAATTTGATTTTCTTCTCATGTCTAATCTGTTTTAGTATAAGTTTAAGCTTTTAGGATTGGAGACTTGCATTTGGTTTACAATGTGTTCGTTAGGCTTTACAATAAGTTGATATGGGTGCTGTATTTATGATTTGATATCCGTTGGTGTTGATGAAGCCTTGCGCTTTAAATATGATGCAGTCTGATGCTTTTGTTATTGAGGTCTTCACTGGTTGTACCTTTTAGATCTTGTCTTTGCATATATTTTGCTTATTAGTTTGAGAATTGTTTCAGAGTCACTTTTATAGATAATATGTTGTCCCCTTACAAGTTGTTGCCCACTGGAATGTTGTTTGAGCTCCTTTCATATCCAATTGTTCTCAAGTATTGCAATTTGCGTTTCTTCCCCTTTTCATGAATTTTCTCTTCAGAGTCTCAGAATGCCAAACCTATTCCTGAGTTAGTTATTATAGGTTCCACCGTGGACATGGCAATGTTAATGTCAAACCTATTCCTAAGTTGAAGTTGTGATAATCGACCACGGAAAAATCTTTAACACCCGTTGAAAAATTACATACCCATACGTCTGATTACGATAGTGTTAACCCATTCCCAAAATAGCTGCATAGTACTGGGAAATCAAGAATGCATACCATCATTTGAGTTCCAAATAAAGCAAAAATAGTATGAGGTTCTCCAACACTGCGAGCTAAACTTAAGTGTGAAAAAGGCCCCAAAGGAGACTTATAACTCAGTAGCTAAGAAAGCTGCCAAGAAAAAGAAATTTATTATATAATTTAACAAGTGTTCAACACTTTGTTCAACACAATTAAGCTAGCAGCTATACTTAACCTGGCATATCTGAAATGTTATATATAGGTTACAAATATTTCATCTTATCACTTGCACAATATTAAATCTCAGCGAAATTATTTGTATACATGATAGACACTAAATATATATAATACTACCGTCTAAATTATATTTACTAGTACCTATAATTGTGTTAATTCTACGATTTTTATATTATTTTAGGATGTATAAATTAAACCTTTTTATGAATAAAGCATAACTAGTTGGCAATAATTGATATAACATCTCAGCTAGGCTGAAGAAAGGACGACTGGTAAAGGTCATCACGTGGGAGAATAAGGGAGGTGTTAGACTTCTATTGGGAGTCAGGAGAGAGACTCTGACGGCCGTATAAAAGGCGAAGAGAGAAAGCCAAAAGGGGAGAAGAAACAGGAGGTGAGAGAAGTTTTCTTTCGAGGTTTTGTTGGGTCTGATAGAGGCGGTAGTTGGGGGCTGTCAGGAGGTGTATAGGAGGGGATAGAGTGTCAGGGTTAGAGCGGCTGGAGACGGAAAAGAAAAGCAAAGAGAAAAGAAAAGAAGAATTATCTAGGAGAGAAGAAGAATTAGGCTGTGACGTTTGGCTGAGACGTTTTTATGGATCAGAGCTGTTTTAGAGCCGGAAACATCGTGACACTTCTCTATCTCCATTTTTTTTAATTATTTTTAATGGGTTTTAAAAAAAACCATCCCCATATCTTGCTAATTAATTTTATAGCTAGAGTTTATGTTGAAACCACTTAAAAGTTTTAGATCAATTAAATCGATTAATATGATATAACTATTATGATTTGAATAAATTAATTTCTGATTTTGATTTTTTGATTTAATGATAAAAGTAGTTGTGCTTCACCGGTTCTGTACGATACAGTAACTTATGCGCAGAATTAATAGGATATCAAATATATTTGTCTACTTATTTGATATTTCATGCTAAGGTTAAATCCTTAGATGGGGTATGCTTAGAATAGTCAGGTATTATTCGTGAACCTATAATTAGTTTCGTACAATTTTCTCGCTAACGCAATTAGATGGTGTATGCTAAGACTTAGAGTTTTTGATGCGCCATGCTTAGGGTGTCTCAGTGATATTTGCGACTCTACTACATATAATAAGTGATATCGATAGCACGAACAATATATGAATATTCAGAAGTTACGTTTCTCTTCAGTACTTAAATAGAAATAGTGGTGGATACTGAAAACCCTGGTTAGTGTTTCTCCCATTTGATTTTTTTTTTTAGTTTAGTTTATTTTTCTTATTTTAACTTTATTCTGAAAAATCCAAAAATATTGCTCTTGATTAGTTGATTAGAGATATCGATTGCAGTATTGTCTCTGCTCCCTGTGAGTTCAACCCGTACTTGTCGTTATTTGTATTGTAGATACCGTGCGATTGCGGTTATATTTATATAGGTGTTCCAAATCCTATCATTAAATTACCTGAATTCCTGCGTGACTATAGAGATAGAAGTCAGCTGTAGGGTGGCAAATCCTAGTATCGACAACAGTGCCTGAGAAAAACATGGACAATTCATATTACAAACTTAACTCAAAATATTGCACATTATTGTTCAAACAATCTGACAGAAAATGATCCATCAGACTTGGCTGTTTCATTTACAGAAAAACTTAAACATATTAATCATACAAAAAATTAACATTTAAGCAACATGTTTTAAAAGAAAAGAACCTCTTCATCATAGAAGAAGTACCTTTCCAGTTTTGTGAGGATGAGTTACAGTACCACAAACCATCGGTAAATCAAATAAGATAACACCAAACTGTAAATGAAGATAGTAATGGATGATAGATCTATCTCTACATAAATATATATCTCGGATCCTTCAGGAAAACCATACCAATGAGACATTTGCATGTTCAAGGGATTTCACATTGTCTATACTTACTAACAGGTTGTAAATCTAAGAAGCATTCTTGAGTGATTCCTTCGGAAAGCCTGGTTTTAAGCCTTCCTCGTCCTGATGCAAAGTAAGTAAGAAGCAAATCAGACCCAAAATATAGAGCTCAGATGACAGAAGTAATGCAAAATCGACTGCAATTAGACCTGAAATGGCTACAAACATGACAAAAAAGATTCTTCAACAGTATGAAACTAAACCTAAACACAAATCCACCAAAAACCCTAAAACTAAACAAAATCCTAGATTCTCAAATTAACAAAATTACACAACAAATCATCAAATCACACAAATGAACAAATAACATCTCACAAATCACAACAAATCAACAAATAACAGCATCACACACCAATACAGCTATTATGTTTTGGTTAATAATCTCCAATCTGGCTGCGTCCAGTTGTTGAGGTAGATATTTAACCTTTTTGAAGACCTTCGCCTATAAAAAAAATTAAAATAATAATAACATCGGTTAATCACAACTCATGCCAGTAGTTTGTGTCGATTTTGCATTTGTATCATATCTCCGTGCCAGTCTAACTCTATCTTGTTCCATCAGTTTAATACTTTTCAGCATCCCCAGTACTACTATCATTTCCTCAACGAACAAGGATCAACATACAGCTAGTAACAAATTGCCCTCTTTGGGTTTTGTGTAGAAAAAAATGCAAAATACTACCAGCTCTCTGCGTAAAAGGAGAGGACTATAGCTGCTATAGCCTGGCTACTTTACAAACACTGAAATAGACCTATCAAGTGCGAGAACAACTTTACAACGACATATATTCACATAGGAAACTCAAAATCAAGTTATTAAATGAAATTATTGGCTTAAACAAATACCTGAAAACCTAACAAAGCCGATACATGCAATAAGTTTGCGCGCCTTCAATACGGTGTTTATAATAAATCGGAAATGCAGCAGACCCACATAGAGCTGGTAACATTTGTTAACATCGACACCACCACGCTCGGTTTATAACTACAAAATCGGTAAAAGCAGACATGTAGGTAGTATGAAATAGGAAGTGCTATGACCAAGATACCAAACAGGCAAACATGTAGGTAATATGAGATAGGAAGTGCTATGACCTTTCGATATGGTAAAAGTAGTTACGGTATTTGAATGGGCTGCACAATAACTTCCATGTGCACTCAACATCGACGCGACTGCTGGTAGACATAAGACAGACATAATACATTAGGAGGACCGCCACCAAGATCAAGAGCTTTTGCTGATTATTTAATTTCATAAACAATTGTATTGCCTCCGTTTGGGATCACCAGATCTGTTCAGAGCATCAAGCTGGTGCAGCTTTAAAACTGGAAGAAACAAATAGGTCTACTATCCGCATTATTAGTTCTCATTGCACGCCTTAAGGAGACTGGCAGGAATCTGTTCTGTTGAAGTCACAGGTACAATATTAACTTTCTTCCAATTGACGGGGATTGACTCAGTTATAGCATGTACAGTTGCATAAATGAAAATATGAAGATGACTTTAAAGATGACCATTTGTTCTATACAAGACATTAATTATGCACAGTTACTAAATTATTGTCTGATTATCAATTCACCTTCACATGATATTGCTAATGATGATATAAATTGAATGTCAGAAACAAATTTCCCATGCTATCTAGCTACTTACCTAATCATGTATTTCGAGGGTTGAGGCTCGTGGTTAACTAAGATATCCCTTGCTATCTAGTTACATAGCTATCTGAAGCTTAATGGTTCCATATGTTTAGAGCACAGACATGGGAGGAAATATGTTAAACTAACTAAGAACTTCGCAGTTTAGGTAGAAACACAAAATTTGCATTGTGTTTCAACTTAAAAAGAAAAGGAGTTACAACTCGCGAATTGAACATACATTAGAAGCATTTAATAGATGCATACTTGGTAAAGTTTAATGCACATTTCTATTTTGAAAAATGAAAATATGTTCCCTTTTACGGGATAGTCAAATGAGTACTTATCAGTAAATGTCTTGCTTATCATGAGACACTGGGTTTGGGATTTTCAATGATAAAGAAAAGAGGTTGGCATCCACGTGTGAAGCCCCAAGCAGCCACGATGTACCCAAACAGAAATGTAAAATTTTACTGATCTTCTTGCATCCCAAGAAAAGGAACCATCCTCAAGGAATAATCTCTCATCACCTAGTACTAAAGTACTGATTGCTCAACCAAAAGAACGCTCAATGTTATTGCTCAACCAAGTACTTATTCCTCCAAGCAGGAAACTAAGAACATTAATTTCCCAGTTTATATACATTATCAGAACTCAGAACCCTTCACTGAAAGGCTCACTTGGTTTCATGTTGCTCAATGATTAGGTAAAGAAAAACTCAACTGCGTGGATATAAAATACAAACACCCACATCAGAATCTAAGATTTGGGATGCTATCAGTATAAAAACAAACTTTTCTGATAGTGTTTCCATTAGGCAATGGTACAGAAAAATCTATTTATCACTCAAACAGTGTAAGTCGACCTAATTAATAAAACCATAACTAGAATACAGTGGTTTGATGAAAATCTATGACCAAATTTGTCTCAACACATCAACAGTTTAACATATTTGCAGATCCAATGCCAGCATTCCGATTTTCTGACATATAAAAGCATTTATAAAGACCTTCATAGCATTACTTCCACAATCAATGCCAATGAGAACAGGAAGTTTAGTTAAGCAACAAGCCTAGCCCGAAACTGGAACTCTAAGACACTTTGCCAAAGTTCTTATACTCCTACAGAATTTTGGTTTATATACAAAATTGATAGATTTCTTCTTTCCCATCCCAAAAAATAAGAGAAGCACCTCCCTTTTCACTCTTTCTAGTTATGTTTAGTTAACTTTTCAGTTCTAATCAACTAAATTAAACATCATTTTGAACATAATCATGCAGACAGAAGTTTAAGAGCTTTCCGAAAAATAACTCACTAGTGTTCATACTTCATATACACAACTAACTTGATTCTTGAAGACACAAGCATAGTGCATACAGCTAAAGCGTTAAAGAGAGTTAGCAACTAAAAAAAAAAGAAGAAAACTAATACCAGTAGCGCGTGATTAACTTTTCAAATCCTCCATTTCAGAAGTAGCTCTCAGTTATTCATCTTACCATGGAAAACCTTCATTGATTCAGGAGCTTCTCGCTCACACTGATATTGGAATTGATGGAACTTCTAGGGACTACATTGTGAAGAGTGAAAAAGGTATAACGTCTAGTTTTGTCAAAAGCCTAAACCTGGACAAAACCTGAATACCAAAGTTCAATTATCCCCCAAAATATATATATATATATATATATATATATATATTATGAAATAATTTAAAAAATCCCTTATCTAAATTTTTTTGGTAATGGCTAAATTATTTTGTGTATCCCCCAAGTGTTGATTAAACTTAGATTTTGATTTTATCTTTTAAGTGTTAGTTATAGAAGAAGAAAAAGGATTTTAGGAGATTTAATTTTGTTTAATCACATTGTTTAGCTAAATTAGAGATCTAGAATCAGGATTGGACCAAGAAGGGAAAAGAGAAAAAAAGAAATTGAAATCTTACACCATAATTATATACACATAAGATTCATCCTCAAACACGTTATGAAATTAAAGTACATTCTCATGACATGTGAGTGCTCAAAATATTTTGACCTCTCGCTTAACATCCTCAACAGCAATTGGAAGAATCATCTTTCAGAAACATACGATGTCAATAAACCATTAATTTTGACAAATTTTACTTCTTTCAGAAATCGCAGATAATTATTCTGAATTTATAATGTTTGATTCTCATTTTTACGCATAATGGAGCTCCCTTCTGTAACCAAAACGAACGACCATTTCTGTAAATCCAATTAATTTTCGATCTACATTCAACAAATAATTTAATTGTATTGTACAAGTGAAAAGACCCACATATTGTATTTTGCAATATTCCCTAAAGTAACAACTTATATTAATCCCTATTCATCATATAGAAAAAGGTGAATGATTTTAGACAGAACCCAGAAATAGGGTTCTCAGAATCCATTTGAATCCTATCGAAAAACATGCATTAGTTTGAATGAAATTTGATTTTAGGAGATTTGATTTCTTTTTAAGTATTAGTTTGTATGAAATTTGATGATGATGATGGTGACGAAGTTATAGAAGAAGATAAGAAGGGGAGGAAAGAAGTCAGCAGTTGAAGAGGGGATACAATATTAGGTTTTCTTTTTTTATTCTTGTTAATGTAAACGACAATATGGATATTTCATGATTTAAAAAAAAAACTTAACCAAAATTCAGTCTCATGTAACCGTGAGTATCTCCTAATTTATGAGAGTATTCTCCAATTATGGGTTCTAAAAAAAGTGTATCATAAAATGGAAATCTATTAAATATTCCTAGCTCTGTTGGAGCCTACGAGAATTATTTTGGCCCTACTAAATTTTGCTCCCACCTAGGTGAAGGAATAAGGGGTATCTAATTAGTTATTATAAAAAATACTAAACTACCCTTTATTTATTAATTACCCTAATACTTAAATCAAAATATAAATACAAAAATCTTTCTATTTTTCACTACATTCCAAATCAAATAACTATAAATCAAAAACAAAACAAAAACAAACTTTCTATTTTTATCTCACTTTCCAAATTCTAAAAATCCTAACCCTAACTTTTCCAAAAACAAAATCCCATCACCCGGAGTTAACTACAAGGTAAATCTCTATAAAATCTTTCTTATAATAGCATTTGTGATAGATCCATGTGTAGTCATGAATCAAATTTCCTAATTTTTGCCAGAATCGTTAGATCCGATGGATCCATATCCAATTATTCTCGTTTCATATTCCTCATACATAGTCACCATTACCGGAATCATTGGATAAGGCAGATCATATCCAACGATTCTACCTTTTTATTTTTTTTACTTTTTCTAAACTGGAATCATTGGATAAGACACCTTATTGTCCACCGATTCCGGTCTGTTATTTTATTTATTTTACTTTTCCTATATTGAAATCGTTGGATAAGTACCTGATTATCCGTCGATTTCCTTGCTTTCATGTTTTTAATACTACCCTATGAGAATCGTTGGTTATATCTAACGATTTTGGATATGAAAGTTTTTGGGTTTTAGAAGTAAGAAGAATCAGTATCTAAAATTCTACCTAACCAATGATTCTTGTTTGGAGTTTTCAGTTAGCTTTTGTAGTTAGAATCGTTGGATAAAGATGGGCGTATCCGACGATTCTAGCTTGGTGTTTTCTGATAGCTTTTGTAGTTAGAGTCGTTGGATAAGACCATCATTATCCAACGATTCCGTTATGTTCATTATATACAAAAAAAAAATCTGGTGATTGAATTACAGATTATTGATTGCTTGAATCACTAATAGTTATGTGATATTGTATTTTTAGGTAATTGTTGATTGAATATTGTGTTGTTCGATTTGTTTATTTGTGCATCCATTATGGATGGACGTAAAAGAGGTTGTGGTCCAACAAGACAGTGTGATATTGATAGGAAGCCAGAGAAAAAGGTTGTCTGCGACCTCTGCTGCCCCAGCCATACCAAAATGGAGGAAGTCCTATAACTCCTGTGTTTGTTTGTAATAAAGGAGCTTAAGGAGGTGATTGAAATAACATCCGTATTAAGAGAGGAAATTGCTAATTGGAGATCCCAAGATGCAATACTTGAAGAGGTTGCTGCTGAAGATGCTGCTACCACCGTTGTTGCTGATGGTGCCGCTTCTCTTGCGGCTGATATCTAATACATGTTCTTAAGACTTGTTGGCTATACTAAACTAAGACTTGTTCGTTATCTATCTTGTGTTGTTTTATGCGGATACTTATTTATATTTTATTCGTGGATGGATGGATGAACTTATGGTTATGGTTTAATATGTTATATGAATGGTTTGAAGTTCGTTATTTGTTGTTACGTTAAAAGATTGGTGGTAAAGAATATCAAATTTTTGCGCTTGTGATCCAGAATCGGTGGACAACGCATATATGTTTCCACCCATTCCAGTTGTCCCTCTTGCGATAATTGCAAGTTTTTGCAATAGATTCAGAATCGGTGGACAAAACACTTATGTATCCAATGATTCTGACTGACCCTCTGGTAAATGTGAAACAGAGTCGGCTGATACGTATATGTCGTATCCTATGATTCTAATAACTCATTTTCAATTTTTCATGCTATTGTTTTTCCTTAAAAAAGTTCCAACAAGAATTCAAAGTAAACAAAAAGCAAATCAATTTCATATATCAAGAGAGTGGTTTTTCAATATATAAAAACTATAAACCATGGACATCCGATAGTTTATTTTTTAATGGATATCCTAATGCGACACCCTATAAGAAATACCTCTTAGCAACGTATTGTAGTCGGAGTACGTGGTCATAACTTTCATCCTACTCTCTTCCTTGGATCTGAATCTTGTTGATATCCTCCATGGTGTATTGATGGATAGCTTCTAGTACCGTAACCACATTATTTTGACCCCCTCAAAGTAGTTTTTCCAATCGTCCATGAGACCCTTTCGTTATACTTGTCGCCTCATTCTTGTAATGTATATTTTTGTAGGTATACGCGTACACAAACTTTTCTTTGTGCTGCTCCAATAATTGTTTCACGCAATAAACCACTTATTTCTCAGCAACCTTTGTCCAAACATATTTGAAACCCTCCACATTAGATTTGTACACTGCCTCGGTCACCAATGTACCATCAAATCCCAATGATATTGAAAAGTTTTTCATTTCACTTCATTATCTTCGGACTTTTTGGCCATTCTCTTCTTCTCTTCCTTTCGTTCTTCCCGAGTTAGTTTACTAAGACGATCATCTTCATCCTTCTCACGACCACTACCTTTCTGTGGTTTTGGCCTCTGGATTTGTCCCCTGCAATACGCTCTAATGTTGCATTGTATGTGCTATGTACAAAGAAATTGTTTGGCATCCGGGAAAACCACCTCTATTGCATTCATTAGTGCTTGATCCTTATCCGTCACTATGATCCTAGGCATTTGATCGATACGGTAAATCTCTTTTAAGGTTTCCAACATCCAAATAAAACTCACCTCATTCTCCCGATCCACAAAACCCCATGTCGTCGAGAAAGTTTATTTGTTCGAAGTGTGGCCACATATGTTTAGCAACAGAATATTGTACTTGTTAGTCTTGTAAGTGCAATCTATCAACCAAACTTGATAGAAGCATTGAGCCAATTGGATCATCTTCGGATGCGCCATAAGAATACGAGTTACTTTGCGTCCACTACCTGCTTCTTCAATGTGTAGTTATGTTGTTCGGATAACCACTGAGATTGTTCTATAACCGCTCTACCATCCCATTTCATCCTCCTAATGCTTATTCTTGCTGCGTAAATTTGCCTCAAAGTGGACAAGTTTTTAGGATCATTCTCCTTGATCTTCCTAAGGATATTACTTGGTGTAGTTACCTACATCGACTTTGCCGTTGCTTTTTGATGTGGTTTTAACCCAAAAATAGCAGTGTGTCCAATAAAATATTCTGGATCATCATGATTGTGACAACCATTCATCACTCTACATAGCTTGTATACACCATCGCGTCTATTCACTATAATCTTAAACGGGAACTCATGTTTCTTTGATTTAGTAATGTAGACCATATGCATCTTCTTTACATACGGTTTGTCCTTTTTTCAGTGACTTTCAATCTTGCCACTTCTCTCGCAAACAATTTCCAAACGATCAACCATCAGATGTTTCCCTAATATTAATGCTTGGTTGATCTCTATCCTTTTGTCCACAAACCATTGCTTTGCGTTGTCTCATTTTACCTATACCAAATAAGTGTAGTAGTAGTCAGAAGTATCAGGCCCCATCTGAGACACGGGTTCGGTTTGATCGTCGTCGAGTGTTTCAACAATCTAAATATATATATATATCAAAAAAATTAGGCTAACAAAACCGGTGGACATGGAACAGTAGTGCCAAACGATTCAAGAGAATCGGCCTTTATATCCTCCCGTATTAACCGATTCTTCCTTGCCTACATTTTTGAAAAGAAATCCCCAAAGGCTGGAATCGGCACACGTGAACTGATTTGTGTGACGATTCTAGCATTCATCAAAGTGGAGTTCTATGAACACTTTTTGATTTAAAATCGGCGCATAGACCAACACATATCGAACGATTCTCTACTTCGATAAATGAGTCCATAAAATCCGATTATTTGACCTACCAATCCTGTCAAAATATATACCAGAATCGTTCGTTGTTTATGACCACATCCACTGATTCCGGTTCATATTCTCCAGAAGATATAAAATCATTGGATACGATGACATCGTATGCAACGATTCTAGGTAGTACGTAGCCCATAGAACATCTCAAAATTTTACGAAAAATCCACTTTTAGGTGATTATAAGGTTGAAAACATGTTTGGAGATCCTAAGAACGTATATATGACGATTGGAAGCATTAAGATCTTCATTTTCCCGTTTAGATTCTTCATTTTCTTGAGTAAATTCATCAAACATGCCTTGGTTCACACCTTGTTGTTCATCCAACAAATAATCCAAAGTGGTATTCGTAATCTTATTGGTGATAGTAGATGCATCCACTTCTTCATCACCACTAAATTCCTCATCGTCACTATAAATTTTCATGTTTACTACCAAATCACAAAATCCTAGTTTTCCCCAACTTTTTCTTCTTCTTCTACAAAATTTCAAAAAAACAAAAAATCTACTCTAATTCTTACCATCTTACACTAACTATAATATAGTTTTAATCACTAACTAAATTTAACTAACATTTGAATTAATTATTACTAATCAAGCATATTAGTTCATAACATAAATAGTTGGATAAGGGGTTTTTGATTTTTTTTTTTTTTCATAATACCCTATTTTAACTTTTAATGGTAGCGTCAAAATAATTCTCATAGGCCCCAATATAGCCAGGTAAATATTTCGTGTTGCTAAGGTGCATGGCATTTGCGTCTTGATTACTTAGATATATATGACACGCCACTATCCATGTACCTTATCAATTTTTTGGGGTGAATATTGTGAAGATTGATGACCCTTTAACAAATAAGGATTTCCTCGTTTTCTTAAATCTTGTTAATAAAAAATATATTTTTTATGCAGATTTTAGTTTTTTTTTTTGTAGTGTTTAAATTAAGAATTCAACAAATTTGATTTTATACAATCTTTTAACCATTGTGGATGGTTGTATTCCAATATTCAATAACACTTAAATTGACAGAATATTTTGCTAGTAGTTTTTGATCTTCTTGAATGAGATGTGTGCAGCATTATTAGCTTCTCTCGAAGTATAAGAACACATCCAACAATCGATGTTTTGAAGAAGTTAAATAATATCTTCTATAATATTATTATGTATCTAGTTGACAATCTTCTTTTTCCCAAATTCATAGTATTTACCACATTCCTACAATCCCCTTCAATATGTATTTGCATGTAACCTTTTTCCACACCCCTTTAATAACTGCATATAAGGCTAAGGCTTCAGCTTGTTCTGGATCTACTGCCCTTGTTGGGATACATCTAGCTCTATTACAACTACCTGCATCATTACGATATACTAGTCCTAATCCTATCTTAGCAATTGCTTCATAGTAAGAAGCATCAAAATTAAATTTTACAATATATATATTAGGAAGATTCCATCTATGATTAGTAACATTTTCATTTGGAGTGTGATTTTCAGATTTAGTTAGAGAAGATTGTCAATCAGAATATAAGGAATATAAGAAGAAGAGTGTTACACTAACCTCGCCCTACTCAATGGAAAAAGCGACCCTAGAACAATCTCAATCAATAATAATAACACCATTCACATTGAGTGCCCACACAAACCATGACTATGGATATTACCATCAAGATCATATAGTTAGACAATCAAGCATAATATACACATGAGTGATTCCCCCTATATATAAAGATATAAATAATATTCAACCGGCTTTGCCCGGCCTACTAAATAATATTCAACCTGCTAATTCCCTGCCCTACTCAACTTAGCAAGAATTTGTGGGGTTCACACAGGCATTTCTTCCGGGGAATCACACAACACATATTACACACACATTAAAGTTCAACAAATATGCACATAGATTGCACAGGAACATCATGCTCGCAGATAAAAGGAGAGTCAATGATTACAAGAAGGTTAAAGAGTTCCCACATCTTTTGATGAGAGGCCATGCCTACCTCGAGTTCCAGATTCTACGAATTCATCTTTTGAATCGACCGTTTTAATATTGACTAACTGTTAATCATAAAAACACTCTAAGAATTTGGTGATATCTGAAAACTCTCGAAAAACTCTACAACTTTACAGTAGAAACCGAAAGCTAATTCGGACCATAAACGATCCAAATAACCAAATAAGAAAACTAACTCTAAGCCCCAGCCCGTTACCCTAAACCAGCCCATGGCTCATCCGTTTCGGTCAACCGATTCACTCACTAGTACGACCCACCCAGTCATCTAATCATCTTCATTCTAGCATAAAATATTTACATAAGCATCAAATGGCATAACCAATTACTTTGACCTTGTAGCATTTGACTCATCCAACTAAACTACCTTAACCCACTATCTAGTTGGTCTTGTAGCATTTGACTCATCCAATCTGTCTATATGATTCAACAACGCGGGAGTTGTAAATATTTTGGTTGGATTTCCAACAGGAATCAATATATCGTAGACGGAATGTGTATTATCATTAGACCCACCCATCCACCAAGTTGGTGACACAGGAACATACTCATTGGAGGAATCTTACTACTTTTTTACAAATGATTGCTAGTGCAGTGCAAAGTAAATAACTAGGTGAGTTGTACTCGCTTTCAAAACAACTTGAACAAAATTTCCTAGGAAGGTAATTCAGTGTACCCAACCATTCTTCAGTATAAGGTCAAAAAATCGAATCCTTGGTCGTGTGCCAATGTTTGTTCTTTCTTTCATTTTCAATTGAGTTATTTTACAAAAACAACAGGTAAGTTCAGCTTCAAAACCGCCCCTGACCAGTGTAAAACCCAAATACATCAACTGCATATTTTACGACCTAAAATCTCTAATCTTCTATGCAAGTATCAACAACCATCGACCCTTCTGCAACATTACTCTTTTGACAAAATTTATTTCAACTCCGGCCAAAGAGAGAGATTTTATATATTTGAAGCAGTATTGTGTCCTGATCCAGGAAACGGTTTGCTTATCAATGCAACATACCAGTTTTGGTAGCAAAATCCTATATGCAGAACTGTCCATTCAACTGCCATTATAAATGTCGTTTGGGGGATAATGGTTGTCTCTTAAACTTGGTTAATAACGTCCGTGGACTGAACTGTGCTGAGACAGCACGTTTTACACCTCTACTACGAAGCTTTCTCCCATCGTGATTTGATGGATTTAGTGGAAGACTTTTTTTCTTCCTTCAATGGTTTTGCTGATTGGACACAACATTATGGTCTACAAACTTAACAGAGTTTAGATAAAACTTGTTTGCAGGTGATGAACCTAGTATCTTCCTATCAGTCTTCAAAATCAAATCACTAATATTGTCTCGACAAATGAATTTAACCAAATCCCAAACAGTGCTTAAGTATGGTTCGTCTTTTCTCATTGATCTACTGTTCTTTAAATGGATGTTTCCAGGGACGGACCTGTCAAACGGCTAACCCAGACTCTAGCCCGTCCCTGTTTTTGACCCAATTTTACAAAGGTAAATTTATAAAATTTTGTGTTAGCCCATTTATATCCCATAATTTCTTTCTCTAATTATTTTACTTTTTTTTTTATCAAGTTTTTTATTATTACTTTGTCTGTCTATCTAGTACTTCGTAGAAATACCATAGTTGCCCACTAATTCGTTTCAAAAAAAATTGTCTCGGCCTCCGGCCACCTTATCAATTAATGGCATCCGTCCCTAGATGTTCTAATGGTAGAGGTGGTGTTGTTAGCTAGTGAAGAATTTATTGTAAGTGATCATGTTACTAATAGTGGCCTAACTTTTAGGGTTTAAGCCAAAATGAACCTAGACTGCCTAGTTATAGTGGCCTAACTTTTAGGGTTTAAGCCAAAATGAACCTAGACTGCCTAGTTCATTTGGTATATGTGATGGTGAATTAAAGATTCATGGCAAGTGATAATATGGTGTTGGTGGGGTGCATATTTTAGGGTTAAACAAAAAGATGAATTTGGTTCGTCTCGGTTTAAACTAGTCTGTATGGTATTAGATGATGTAGTCCTCTTGTTAGTAGTTACACTGTATCCATCTTCTAGGCACTCTGTTAAAAATACAACTATGTACATGTAGAACTATTTCTAACTATTTATTGGTATTACCGATATACTACGGTGATAGCGGTCACTGGCACATGTTTAACTGCTTATATATCATTGATTTATTATTGATCTGCTTCACTCATTCATCATCTTACCGCTCTTTCATCATATTTGATATGGGGGGTGAAGCAGACAAGAGATGCACCAGCTATGTTTACCCTCCCAGTATTTGGGATCATGAATTTGTGCAATCTCTTAAGAGTGATTATACAGTTAAGTATTTGATTCTGGTTTAATAGAGTATTAATTATAATTCGAACTTTAAACACTAATTTACTTATATACTTCATCGTATGTTTGTGTGGAAAGAATCCAAGTATGGTAGGCGTGTTGAGGAACTTAAGGAATGCGTTAAGCACATGTTTGTTGATCATCAAAAAGAAAGTGATAGGTCCTTAGCTTCGTCTGATTTGTTGATGCTGATCAATATCATTGAAAGGCTTGGAATTGGTCACCATTTTGATACTGAGATTAAAGCTGCATTATGCGCCATCCAGGACGAGCATATTGGTTGGGAACAAGAGAGTTTGGTTCTGCAAGCCGTGAGATATAGGCTCCTTAGACAACATGGTTATGAAGTTTCTCAAGGTAATCCATTTCTGGAAAGAGATACTATTACTTTTTTAATTTGATATATTTTTAAGTTAAAATAAAAAAAGGATAGTATCTTCTTTTTCCAGAAACGGAGGTAGTATCTATTTTTGTTAATCTCGGTCATTCTTGTTGTCTATACACTCCTAATTTATACATCTAACTTAATATATGAATTCTCTGAATGCACGAGAAATAGATTTCTTCAAGAAGTTCCTAGAGGAGACTAGATCATCACCCATGAAAGCAACCATGCAGAATTAAAAAGACATCGGATGAATTTTAAGTGTATATGAAGCTTCCTTCTGCGCGAATCAAGGCGAAAAATTCTTAAAAGAAGTCCAGGAATTCAGTGTGAGCTTTCCTAAAGAGTACATAACAATGATGGAAGAGGAAGTAGAAGGAGAAGGAGATAATAATAACAGAAGGATCATGCTGAAAAAAATTGTAAGGCATGCCTTGGTGATGCCATTACACTGGGATATGCCAAGGGTTCAGACAAGATGGTTCACAGGTGTATATGAAATGATGGAAGAAGACATGAACCCATTGATACTTGAATTTGCTAAACTAGACTTCAACATGGTCCAAGCAATTTACCAAGAGGACCTCAAGTACATCTCTAGGTACATATGTACATAATTCTATGGATCGAAATACATTTGTCTATACCCAGTTTTATACCGTTACTAACTTCCCTACTTGTGCTTGAAATGTTAATCAGGTGGTGGAAGGAGTTAAATTATTGAGAAATATTAATGTTTTCTAGAGACAGATGGGTGGAGACTTTCTATTGGGGTGTGGGGAATAATTATGAACCCTATGTGTCTGGATACCGTAGACACTTAACTAAACTCTCTTGTCTGCTAACCGCAATCAACGATATGCATGATATTTATGCTTCTCCAGATGACGTTTTGAGGTTCAGCGATGCAATTGAGAGGTTGTAATTGTGTATGTATTAATTGGATTTATACGAAATTAAGACAAGACTTAATCTGATCTTTTGTCCAACTTTCTTATGTAGATGGGATGTTAACACATTGGAAGATCTTTCGTACTTCATGAAAATATGTTTCATGGCTATCTTTAGTCTCCTCAATGACATCGCTTACGATATTCTAAAGAAGCATGGTTTGTTAGCCTTTTTCCCATATGAACTAAAATAAGGGGAAAAAGGATATGTGATCCATTAGCCCCCATTAGTCCCACTACTCTTTCCCACCTTTAGAAAAACCACCTCACTATATATCTATTGGTAACTGCTCTATGATGGTTAGGGTATTTTATAAATGGCTGGAGGTATTTATAATCTCTTTCTTTTACTTCCGCTTCTAATTTTGTATGTTCATATTGTGATAGAATATACATATTAGGTTTTACATGATTTTCATGCCATTTCGTACTTGAAAAGAGGGGTATATATTCGCTACTTTCATTTTCATTTCGTTATATAACTGGTAATCAAACTGACTTTATAATATAGATATCTACTACTGATGATTTCAGATAACTGTTTTTTGCAAAATATATCTGGTTGAGGCAAACTGGCACAAGTACACGCCAACATTTGAAGAATATTTAAATAATGCATGGATTTCAGTAGGAGGGGCGGGTATACTACCTACTGTTTCTTTCTTTAACGTTGTAAAGGAACCAACGAAAGAAGCATTAGAATGCATAAACAACTTCAGTTTATCGGACATAAAACGTTATGCATTTGAGATTGTGCGACTTACAAATGATTTGGGAACATCATCAGTATGTTACTACAACCCATATCTATCTTAATATATGACAATGTGTATTTACGTGCGTATTATGAATGATGGATGGATCTTTTCTGATGATATTGTCTTGGGTAGGATGAGCTTAATAGGGGTGCAGTGCCAACATCAATCCAATGTTACATGCATGAGACTGGTGTTAGTGAATCCACTGCACGCGAGCATATTTTTTAAATGATAAATGGGAGGTGACGAATAATGATAAGTTTTCTCGGTCTGCTTATCCAGAGTCGTTTATTGTCGCCATGGAAAACTTCGCACGTGCATCTCATGCTCTTTACCAGTTTGATGAGGGGTACTATGGAGATGGTTATGGTGTTGCTTCAGGAAGTCTAACAAAGAGCCACATTACATCATTGTTTTTTGAACCTATTTCAGTGTGGCTTAATTAAACGACCACATTGGTTTGATCCATTCCAGTTGCTCATTTTTATGAATGGTTTTGTATTACTTATTTGGCGTTTCTGATCGGTCTTTGCTTATCTGTGACATGGCCTTCAAAACCTTTCCTTCGTTCAGAGTAATGTTATCGTTTATTATCTTTCACTTTGTCAGTCTAATGTCAAGTGGCTTCACGATGTAAGTTTTCGGTATTGTATTGTAGGTTTTGCGGTATTGCCTTTGTCAGCCTTATGATCAGTCGATTAAATAAAAGTGAGCAAACAGCTTTGCTTGCCATCTGCTGGTAAAACATCTTTCAATAATGAAGCGTAAAAATGAAAAAGACTTGTCACTCTAAAATGTGCATACTTTTGACCACATTAAACACCTCCGATCGAGAGTAAGCTGATTATAGCCATGCCGAGGCCCCAATAAAATGTATAGCAATCTGCTTGCTGATATCTTTCACATAATCAAGGCAACTATTTCTCTTCTAGACTTCACATCAAATCTGCCCTGAATTACAGGTGGAAATAGCAACCATGAACTGATTACCATCAGAAATCCAACTGTCAAAGGTGTTGAAACCATTGGAGGCAGACTCCACCTTCCCTTGACCAACTTCTTAACCTTAACCTCTAAATAAACACAAAAACATTGAAGAAGAAAAAACGAAGTAATCTCCCATGTAGGATTCTCGCGTTTTAAGTAAAAGAGTATAATCTCATGCATCAGTCCTGAAACTGCGAACGTAGCAAACTGAGCTGGTAGTTGACCGCACTTTTTTTACAGGTTCTCATATACTATTAGTCTTAGAATATCTGATATCATCAAATTCCATCTACTGCCTCAATCTTGCAATGAAGTTGAAAGGTAAGGGTCAGTAAAAGGTGGTTCCATTTCCAGGTATAAAACTTTTGCAGTTGTGACTCCAACTGCAAGTAGTGTGAACTCTAAGCCGATATAAAGAACCACAATAACAAAACTGAAGTAGTTTTGGGTGAGTATTTTGTTTATATGCAAGACAGATAGTTAATATTGTTAGAATTAAAAATGAATTTATTGCTTATTTATACAAAAAAAATATTTTGTTATAAAAATTATCTTGATGGGACCAAAGGGTCACTAGCCTATATTGTGTGTGGAAATAAAAAATCCATTTTTCACTTCTATGTGAATGAGAAACCTTTGGTTTGTCTCGCATGGGATAAACCAAGGATGAAGTCTATCTAATTACCACGAAAGTTACTTCTAAGGGAAAAACGTGTGGATTGGATATAGACTAAGGGAATGGGCTAGTGGGAAAATTCACACATGTGCGGTGCTTCGCACCGAAGCACGCACGCGGGCTTGCGGAGCTTGCGTGTGTTTTTGCGTGTGTTTTGCGTGAGCTGGCGTGAGCCGTCGTATGCTTGGCGTGAGCCGGCGTGTGCCCAGCGTGTGCCTATCAAGAGTTAATGGTTTTATTTTAAATTCATATAATAAATATTAAAACCGTTTCATTATTTATGTGAATTACAAAACCGTTTTATTATTTATGTGAATTAATGAGAATTAAATTAAAAGATTTTTCATAAATACAATTTAATTCTCTTCTCTCAAATTTGTCTATAAAAGAAAAAGAATTTTCATTTTCAACTTACCCCAGACGCAGCTACTATCCTGTCGTCTTTTCCCCTCTTCTCGCTTTGTTGTGCGCAATAGATTTATTTTTATCTTATTCTTCTGTTAAGTTCACAACGGGCCAACGAGTCTTGCTAACTGGGTTGGTATCAAGAGGTTTTATCCTGGATTCGATTTGCCAACTCTAAAAGGTATAGCAACACTTTTCTAAGTGTACCTGGCAAATATCGAGTTAAGGGCAGTCTGTTGAACAGGCGACTCCTCTTATATGTTTTGAGTGATTGTCTGAAAATGTGATATTTGCGCTAACGTTAACATTTGCGAAGCTTCTGGTGTTTTGGTTTGTTTCTTTGTTACAGGAATAATTTTTCTCCAACAA
>JAJJMC010021219.1:0-16940 GCA_023531435.1 Papaver californicum | reverse complement strand
AAAAAAAATGTGTTGTGAACCTCAAAGATATCCAACTTTTGTATTAGGAGTCGTGATGAATGATGGTGTGCTCCGAAATCAACTACGACCATTGAAACTAATTGTGTTCTTCTTGATTAAGAGATGTTCCAAAGAGAATGGAGTTTTTTGCCCAAAACCTTGTAGATCCAAACAAACATGGATGCCCTGAAAATGTACGAGTATTATATAGATTAAAAAAAGTCAAATTCGGTCAAAAATCCAGTCAACGGTTCGTGATTCGACAGTAATTCGGAACGACATACGTACATATATAATTCGATTTAAATATCATTTCGGTACACAAAACTCGACATACAAAATTCGGCATATATATTATCTATAAAAATATAACTTTTTTGAAATTACATATCATTTTGTGATGTAAATCTAATATATGATCTAGGTATACAATGAAAAAACAAAGAAATACAAGTGGTATGGTGTTTTAGTACGTAGTTCCCTAGCTATTGCACATGGGATCGATTCCCTGTGAAAAATACGCGTACATATCATTATGTTACTTTATTTTTAATAGCATTAACTGTTTATCCTAACCTCGTTGGAAGGGTTACACACCCATCACTTTTTAACTTTGCTAATTGTCCCATGATGTGTTTTGTAGATGGTGCTAAGAATGAGTTTGTTTCAGAACTTGTGAAGATTTGATTTTTAGACTCAAATACTAATAATTAAACTAGGAAACTCAAAACAAAGTTGGTGTCAAGATTATTAAAAAAAAACACTGAGACTCATGATTCCACCATTAACCAATTAAAGTGATTCAATCTAACCAATATTCATGCAATTCTTTACGTTTAAAGTGATTCTAATATGTTGCAAAAGTAGATTTTTAAAGTAACACTTATAGATCGAAAGTATAGAACATCAACAACCCTAGGCTAAGCATGCTCTATCAAAACAAATCACAACTGTTTAATAAAAATCATTAAATCAATTTTTAATCAAAACAAATAATCATAAAAAAAATACAAAAATCAATTAAAATAGAAATACACCACTTTTCTTAGAACAATGGCTTCCTCAGTCGCCTCAGCAAAGGGATTTAGCCCTTCATGCTCAAAACACTCTCAAAAGATTGGTACATGGATCAAAAAGTGTTAAAAAGATGAAAAGAAACTAAAAATAATGTAACATGAAGTCTGCAACGTTTTCTGGACGTTGCAGACTAACTGTTGCAACGCAGCTTGAAGATAAATGTTGCAAAACGAAGATATACCTTGTAAAACGGTTGAAGAAACCATGGCAGAATGATTTAAGGAACCGTTGCCTTTTTTTTGTTCTTCGTGTTCTTCAATAGAAACAGAATTTTTTCTGAAGTGATTTTTCTTCGTTCTGTTGGCCCTCTGAGCTCCTCCCCAAACTCTCTATATCTTCTTTATTTATACTAAAACCTCCAGAACTTCGAATTAACTCCTCGCAGATCTTCAACATCTTCTCCAAATCTTCTTTAATTAAAATAATCGGGAAGCATATCTCGGTGATTTTTTCTTTCCCTTGGCAGCAATATTCGATGATTTTTTTCTCTCTGTGATGTTGCTTTGTTCGAACAATATTGAACATAATCTTGTATTTTTAGAAAGAGGTTTATCTAAGTTTCCCGGGATAGGAAATTTGACGTGAAAATATTTAACGAGATTCAGTTATGCGTGATCCTGTTGTGTTCACATCTTCTTAAAATTCCTCTTAATTAGACAAGCAAAATATCCTTGTAATAAAACCCAAAGTTATCCAAATTGGTTGACTGCAACCCTTCACAGATTCAAAGTTTAGAAAGAATAGATTCTCACGCCAATTTCTGATTTTGAATTTGAGAAGAAGAAGGAGTGCCCTTATCCTCTTCTGGAGTCCCTTTAGCACATTCATAGGGGTGCCTTTAGTAATTTTACGGGTGCCTTTAACATTTTTTCGAGCCAATTTTTCCAAAAATGTTTATTTCCCAAAAATACCTGAAAACATAACAAAAAATAACACAATTAATATATAATCGAGCATTATCAATATAAAGAATTGGGACAAAACAGACAAAAAAATGTGTCTATCGATGGATCATACTCTTCGCTCGTTTCAAGAGAGATTTGCTCAATTTCGAGAATACGAGAGAATATATTGTCTTTTGTTTGAATTGGAAAAACCAAAATCTATGAGCGATGAAGAATTGTTGGCATCAATTAACACGCTTAGAAAATGTTTTATTTATGGTATAATTTCTGATATCGACGGAAAAACTTGTATACATAGTGAAAGATCACAAGGAAGAAGATTTCAATAAAGATAAAGCAGCCAATAAAAGTTTTAATTTTTTTGCAAGAGATGGAAGGATGTTATTCTAATACTTAGATTGCTTACAAAATATTTTTTACGATACCAGAATGATCTCGAGGTACAATCAAGCGATAAGGACTATTTTGTGTTCTCATGAAACTTGGTATCCCTATAGTAGCCTTGCATGTTAGCGATTTTGAATTTCAATTTTTTTCATAGAGAAATCTATAAAATGAACTTAAATGATCTTGAGGTACAAGAATTATGTGAGATGCTTCAAATTATTGGAACAAGCCCAAATTTATCTAATGATCCTGATGGTATTGGGTGGTTTTCATAATACAACAAAGATTCTTCAGTAAAAGAATGCTGCAAATGGTTATTGGAAGTAAAATATATTATTGAGAAAAAAAGTCTGGTTTCCCAATAAAGTGGTTTGGAATAATAAAGTGCCTACAAATATTAGTTTTTTTTTCTAATAGGGTATTCTCAACAGACTTCCTACTTGTGATGATATGCATAAAAGGGTATCTGAATGCTCCACAACATGTCTTATGTGTTATGAAGTTCAAGAGATTGTTAATCATATTTTTATTCATTAAATAAATATGCAGACAAAGTTTGCATCTCATTTGGCCAAAATTTGGATAGGTTTGGGTGCGTCCAGCTATACTGTTTGAATTTTTCTGACAATGGAATTATGTGGTTTCAAAAGGTGAGACTAAGGTTATTTCTCAATATATTTGCATGGAACCTGCTGGATAATCAGGATGGAGAAGATCAATTGTGGTTCCTTGCAAAAATTCCTCAACAAAGAAGATATGGTGACTGGTGAGGAAGATCAAGGTTCTTGCTTTCACATGGTTATAATTTTTTCACCCAGGTATGATGATTCTATCCAGTTCATGGTTTTTCAACTGGGATGTAGTTTTTAACTGAGACCGACATTAAGATTGTATTTTTTTTGGCTAAATTTTTTTTATCTCTACTCATTGTGTATTTCCTGTTGAGGTTTTGAGCTCCTGGGTCACCTCTTTTATTCACTTTCCTTTATCAATAAATATCCATTTTCAATTAAAAAAAATATATAAAAACTTATATGACCAAAAGAAAACAAGCAATGGGGTAAGAAAACACTAAGCACATGTATTGTTATAAATTACCTTTTGGTCAGTGTGGATCAAAAGAAGGAAATCGTCGGTAAGTGATAACTCATATTGTTTGGTGAAAGTATATATGGATGTTTCTTATGTTTCATCTCATGTATGGCAAAGGAAACATGTGCATGATCATTCTTTGTAAATAAAATGATTGCTTATTGATTGTTACTTATCTTATTTTTTCTTTGTGTTCATCTATGATAAAGGTAAATATGTATTTTTATTTTATTAGTAATTATCCTATATATTATTAAATCTACATGATATGATGAAAAAAATAAGAATCCGTAGAAATGTCCAAGGATAAAAATAATATTTTTATCTTCTCGATGGTAAAAAACAGTTGTACTTAATAATAAATTAGTCATTAAACGGTAGACTGGTTTTTGCGTTTAAGTTTTCCGATTAAACGAGAGAGGGATCATTTTCCGCTGTGTCGATCAGGTATTATTCAATCTTATCATTCTATCTTTCTGTTTGTGCTTTTCCTTTTGGATATGTTGTGACTCAACCGCTCCATGTTTAGATGCGCCTCTTCGGCTTGACAACTTCTTGCGACAATATGACCTCCCTTGATATGCATTTCTCATTTGGATGTTGGGAAGCGTAGATGTTGATGGTATGTTGATTCTACCCTTTTTAGACGGTGAACCTACAACCTTCCGATGATCGCTTTGTACGGGGACAATGCATCCACCACGTTAAACCTGGTGTTTACCTTGATCGCTGCAGCCATTACCTCTAATATAATTTCAATATTTGGCTTGGAGACTGCCCCGTTAAATCCATAGATAGTGTAGCACGAAGACATGAGTTGTTCGTCTTTCAGTTTTATCCTCTGGAAAGCGTCGTAGAATAGCAGGTTGAGGGAGATTCCCCCATCGATGAGGACCTTCTTCATGTTCCATCCTGACATATGCAAACTCAATATTTTTTATAGTTTTCAGTGACTTTCTCATATTATTGAAAATCTCGTGATCCTCTACTTATTTGCACATTCTTCTATTTATGTTTTCCGGAAGAGAGTGTTGGTGGTGCTCTGAGTGCGTAATCATGCTCAGACCATTCAGAATCTTGTATATCTTTGATGATACATAAGATCCGCGAATATCCGGTGTTCATCTTGGTGAAAACTTGGTCATCAAACCTTTGATTCGGTTTCTATTGACTACCCACCTTTCACGTTTTTTATTGCTCGGAATGATCGGGTCTACGAATCTCTTAGTTGATCCTATTGAGGGTTCCACTGAGTTGGTCCAATACGATATCTTTTGTCCCTGCGGGTGTACGTGCCCTGGGGTTCTTTCTCTGGAATTCTTTAAAATGTGTATACTACTTTATCATGTCCCTAAGGTCTCCTACCGTCGTGGGATTGTTTCCATGGATCTATGCATATGGTTGGCTCATCCTGTCTATCCCCCATTTGTAGCAATATTGATGTTGACTACCGGATTGACCTTCCCAATTGCTTGACAAATTTTGTGCCATCAGTATGTGTACTCCCTTATTGTATCCCTTGGCATGGTTAGTAAGGAGAATAACTTTTCTATCCTCGTACTTGTCATTTTGTTGTACATCTAGGTATCCAAGAAGACGTTAGTCATCAACGCATATGAATCGGTTGAACTCAGAGATAATTTATCAAACCAGGGTAGTGCGGAGACCTTGAGGCTGGACGGGAAGTATTTGCACATCACGACATCATTTTGTTCCCAGCGTCCCATGATCTGATTACAATATCTCAAGTGTGCTTCATGATCCTTGGACCCGTCATAGCAGTCAAAGGTGGGGAGAAAACTTTTTGGCGAGATTGGCGCGAGGGTTAGGTACGCGGTCAACGGGGTGGTGTTTGTTTTCTTCATGACTTCTTCTAGTATGCCTCCCCCTTGATTTGCCTTTAACAACTTGATGAGTTTTCCTCGCATTGCCTTTATGTCCTCAAAATATTTGTCTCACTTGCTTGAGTTGTTCGATCCTCTGGTTTTGCCGTCGTAATAGTCTGGACTTTCTGGTACGTAGTCTGGATCTCTTTCGTTAGCTGATTGTCCTCTCATTTCTTCCCGACCGGGATCTTTGTTGTTCGGGTTGGCTAGCACCATCCCGCGGTCTTAATTGATGATTATATTGCATGTGGAGACCGACTGCGTCTGCACATATCTTTTGGTTTTTACGCATCTCGCCAAACTCTGCTAACAGATGAACTGATTGATTTGACACATTTTGGGATGTGCCATCTTCCCGATGTTTTATCTCGTTTATACCTTTATTCACGGTGTGTAATTGTGTATGGATCGAGAACTGTTTTTGTGCGTGATGCTCATGGATCTCATGTAGTATTCCCGATCCTAGTAGATGTCCAGTTATTCCCCCGGCACTATCTGTAAGGGTAAAAGCGTGATATCTGGTCTTGTCCTTGTTACTAGCATTTCATATGCCGGTTGTGGTCCTTCTGATTCCGCTATCTTTTCTTTTCGATTTGTGGCTTCTGCTGCTGCTATCGTTATAGCTGACGCTGCTTCTTTGCTAGTCTATGCCTGTACGACTGCTTCTTTAATTGTTGTTGTTGCTGCTATTGCCACTGCTCTTGTTGACGTACTGCCATATTCTAACACGTCCTTTTTTTTTGCTACATAATTGATTTTCTCCAGTTGGCTACGGGTCAATACCCTCGAGTTTGGTGGTACTTCTTTTGGCCTTGACTTCGTGTTTTGATCTTTTGTCTTGGTGAGGTATTTTCGGGTGGGTTCTTTGATTTTCCCATGATTATAATTCATATAAAAAAAAAAGAATAACGAATAGAAAAACAGAATAATGCTAAACAATGGTATGGTGTTTCAGAGTGAAAATCATATTTAAGTAACGCATGTGAGCTTCGTCAACAATACGGTTGAGAGGGTGAGAAACCGTTTGTCTCATGTACTCTTTTATTCCCCGAGAACATTCCCATGATAAAGGAATATTCCAGTTGAATGGGAATTTATTTTGTGTTGAATACGAAAATGGTTAAAATTGGATACAAAGTGAAAACATTATATTCGACATTTTGAAATATTTCTTTTTGTCGTAATAAGTTTATGAAATTTGCTTTTATAACATGGATCCTAATGACATGCCTATTTTCACAAAGCGTGCGTATAATATGATCCCAGTTTTATGGGAGCTTTTTGAGATGCGAGAATTAAAAGACATGAAATCATTAGGAGCCGATTCAATACTATAAAGTAAGACCTTCTTCACATCCGGTCAAATCTATACTTAGATGACCCTCCCCTTTCGAAATATATATATATATATATTTATTTATTTTTAAATGACAGAACAGTGAAAGATAAGGGAAAAAAACAAGGTTAACACGAAATTTAAAACTTTTACGAAAATTATATTATATCTAGTGTTCGCAACCAATGTATGCGATGTATGATGCTTATAAGACAAATACAATGCAATGTAGAAATATTAAAAACATGAATATAAAAGACACAAATATGGTTTTGGCTATGCCTACTTTACAGGGGTATTGAGTTGGAGTTTACATTATGATCATAATAATATTACAATAAGGCTAACAAAGTCGAATGATTTTTGTGAAAGACGAAAATAAATCATAAAATCTTAATACTCTCTTGCTGTCTTTTCTACAATTTTTCCTTGGTTTTTCCAACCCTCTATTCATTGGTGGAGTTGGGTATTTATATGGCTAAGTGTAGGTCTCATCTTCTCTTAGTTGTCTTGCATTTTCCCCACATAAAGGTAGTGCATGTAGTCTTCCCACTGGCCTTACGTTGGCGCGGGTACGTTAACGCCTGCGTATTCACCTCTTCGTAAACTTTCTTTGCCACATGTGTTTTGTTATTGCTCTAGTGCGGACGGACCAAGTGCTGCAAACCCACCTCTTCGTCGATCCATTCAATATTTACCACCTGTACTATGTTATTTGGATTTAATGCTGGATAGGCGACCTTATCCCACTCCAGATAGTTGTTTCTTTGCTAAATCATATATATATATATCAGTTAAAAATCATCTCTAACTGTCTATTTTGAATCTATCCCGAAATAGGATAAAGTAAAATTGATTTTGATCTATTATGTCGCATAGGTATTAAGATGCATGTGCATTTGTAGGGTACTCCTCCTGGTTTAACATGTACTCACATATTTTTTTGGTCAATGTGGATCAAAAGAAGAAAAGCTTAGATAACTCCTACTGTTTGGTGAAAGGAGATATGAACGACTGTTATGTTTCACCTCACTTAGGAAACATCTGCGTGATCATTCCTTGTTAATAAAATGACTTATTGTTATGATATTTTTGTGTTTGTCTATGATAAATATATATATTTGCATTTTTCTAATTTTTTTAATGGTAATCATTTTATATTTTAGATAGAAGCCTGATATAGGGGCTCTAAATTCAATTGAGGGGCTCCCAGTTGAGGCGAGGTGACCCAATTTTACGATAAGGGATGTCCTAGGGGTTTTGTTAAATGTCGATTTTACCCTTATACCAATTAAAACCAAAACTCTTTTAACATTATTCATAACTTTTCAATTAAAACCTAAACTCTAAACCAAAGAAAAACCCAACCGTAATCCATCTCAATTCATCGCCGATTCGTAAAATTCATCGTCGATTAAACTCAACAATTTGAGATGAAGAAGCATGCTAAAGGCGTTAAAGGTAGTAGTGATGGCAATCAACCCTGCTCCTTTCAACCTAATCAAGAGATTCAAGAAGAAATCGATAGTGAAAAAGCAAAATCAAGCACCGAAAAGTCCAACAATGGTGTATCTAAGGTATTGTAGAAAACCCATGTATTCTTAGAACTTGTAATTGATTTATTCGCATGTTTGATTGTGTTTTTGGGAAAAAAATGTTGGACACAATTGATATTACGGTTGGGTCCGTGTGAAAACCCAACCGTAATATTTCATGTTCTTGAATATTACGGTTGGGTTATTTTCAATACCCAACCTTAAATCAAAGGGAAGAAGATGAATAGTTCAGGATATTAAGGTTGGGTTTCAAAAGATAACCCAACCGTAAAAAATTTGCGCCATTTTTAAAAACAATACGGTTGGGTTTTGAGAAAAACCCAACCGTAACAACAGCGTCCATAAAAATTTGGTTAGAGTATTACGGTTGGGTTTTTCTTAAAACTCAACCGTAAAAATAATGTGCACATCAGGCTACATGTGAATTACGGTTGGGTTTTTGTTAAAACCTAACCGTAACATATGGACAACATTTTGTAGTAAAATTTTACGGTTGGCTTTTGAGAAAAACCCAACCGTAACAATAGCGCACATAAAATTTTTGTTTTTGTATTACGGTTGGGTTTTAAGAAAAACCCAACCGTAAAAATAATGTGCACATCAGCTACATGTGAGTTACGGTTGGGTTTGTGTTAAAACCTAACCGTAAAATATGGGACAAAATTTACGGTTGGCTTTTGAGAAAAACTCAACCGTAAATAATCCTGTGTAGTGAATATTTTTTTAGTTGAAGTTGAATTGCTTGGAAATTATCTAAATTGTATTGCTTGTGTGTTGTAGGAAGAATAAGAGGGGTAACAACACCAATTTCTCACACTCCAACCCCTCGCCACGGAAAGCATTTAGGGGTTCAGAAGAGAGGCGTGAATAAGACCCATAATCCCTCTTTTGAGGTAGGTGCTGGTAGTGTTCCTCAAATTGCAGAAGAGGAATATAATGTGTTCCAAGGCTTGGGTGATCTACCCACACCTAGAGGTTCTCTTGTGATTAGAGAACCACCACAAGAGCAACAACACGAAGAAGAAGAGCGGGACAGAGAACAACATGTCCCTCAAGGCAAAGGTAAAGAAATTCGAAAAAAAAAAGGCAAAGAAAAGGG
The DNA here is from genome assembly GCA_023531435.1 of Papaver californicum. NCBI lineage: Eukaryota > Viridiplantae > Streptophyta > Magnoliopsida > Ranunculales > Papaveraceae > Papaver > Papaver californicum. The sequence goes on along the minus strand of JAJJMC010021219.1, from coordinate 7,602 downwards.
TTGCCAAAGAAATTCCCAAAGAAAAGGCCGAACCTCAACTGTGGCCTAAGAGGAGGAATGGAGGACTACGGGGTGAGGCCCCAGACAAATCTGCAATATTATTTGGTTATCCCTATTCATGGGCTGCCAAAGTTGCAGCGACCAAGGTATTATTCTAATCACTTCTCTTATTCTGTTAAATTTTGGTTTGTTAACTTTTGTAAGTAAAACAAATTTGTTTTTATTCTTTATAGGATCATACACAGGCGATCAAGAAATTGGTTCGTCAAAGGGCTCAACATTGGCCCTTAACTGATGAATGTACGACCGCACAAATTCTCGTAAATGGTACCGGGTTAGCTCCCGGAATTACCAATTCGATGTGGGAGTATGACAGTGTCGTCTGTGTAGCCTTCAGGGAACGTTATTGGCCTGAAACCGATACGTTTCATCTCCCATTCGGCGAGATGACTATAATGCCGGATAGTGTCCAATCAATTCTTGGCCTGGAGGTGGATGGTAAATCAGTGTTTGAGGGTTTTGACAACAACATGTCATGGAGTGATGTTTATACACTTGTTAAAGATACACTTGGATGGGAGAAGACCGAAGCCGAATCTGAGTTTAAATTGGTGAGTGGAGATAAACAGTGGATGCCAACGAAGAAAGGTCAAGCTATGAGCAAGAAAATTTTGTTGCATTCACTAAGGGAGAAGTTTAGAGGGACCGCAAAGTTGGAAATGGCTGGGGTCGTCATAGATGACACCAGAGCTATTCGAACAGCCAGAGCTTATCTGCTATATATGCTCGGCACCATCTTCTTTGGTGACAACTCGGGCAACATGGTCATCGTTCACTATCTTCAGTGGTTTCAGGGTGATCTCGGGAACACGCATCAGTACTCGTGGGGAACTGCCACCCTGGCTTACCTACTTGCTAACCTTCGAAAAGCTTCGAGGGTTGTGGGAACTGAGATTGCCGGTAATACCGGTCTGCTTCAGGTAATTTATTGTTTGAATTTCAATGTTTAACTTTAATTTATTTTTTTCTCATTTTCTTATATTAATATTTATTATCTTCATAGGCATGGGTATATGATCACTTTCCCAGACTGGCTCCTCAAACGAGCGGTGATGTTACTGGACCTGCGGGAAAGAAATTCGTCTTCACCGGGACCCAGGCAAAATATAAAGAAGTGCTCATAGCAAAGATGAGAACAGAAATTGATGCTTTCACGGTTGAAGATGTTATTTTCGATCCTTATGTGAAGATTAGCATAGAGGGTGATGGACATGTTGAGGATTTACGTGTATTGTCGGACGTGGCAGGCTACAACGGCCCTTTGTACCATCCGTTTGGGTACGTGATGTCCAACCCCCTCCGAACTCTCCACCACTATGGATACGTCCAAATAACGGTGACGCGCGAAATGTTTAAATTGTGTGTGAATGGGTCGATGATCAAAGGGACAAACATCGTGTTAAACTATGAGCCAACGCCTTCGGTCGCGGTTTGGAATAACCGCAATGATCCGAAATACCAAGTCCAAAGGAATGAGTTAACTCCCTATCCGGGTACAAAAGAGGCTGCAGAAGATTACTTGGATTGGTATCGCCATTTTGGTCATCCAACTATCATCAACAATGATCCTGAGACTCTGGCAATCAACACAGAAGATGGTTTCTGGAAGAAGGCATATTTCAATTTGGTACGTACATTATTTTTGTTATTAATTTTTTTAAGATTTATTACTAAACACTCATCCTACTTTTATTTTCATATGTGAATAGAAAAAGAAAGTCGTTGCATTGGAGGACTCTATTAATCCATGCCTAAGCACAATTGATGTGAGGACGCCTGACCAACTCCAAGCTTTGATTAGGGAGCTTCATCATGAAGTTGAGGATGTGCAACGGACTTTAAAGAGGAGTAGACCCGCTATAAGAGGCGCGACTACAGATGCGAGTACTACTAGAAGAGAGCCGCAAGCATCGGATGAAGAGACACATGATGAAGCCGAGGATGCGCAACGTGGTGCTCGTACTCGAGGCGGTCGTGCTGGAGCTCGTACTCGTGGCGGTGCTGCTCATCGTAATGTTATGAGCAAAAAAAGAGCTCGTCAAAGTCATCGACCTACCCCTCCTCCTTCTCCCTAACTCTATGTCTATGGTTTTCTTTTGTGTGGGTGAATTACTTGTACCTTTAATGTGAAGTTGGATTTGAAGTTTGAATTTAACTTGCACGTGAATTATAAAAATTAAACTTAAAATTTATTTTCCAGTTATTTGAAGTTGGAAACCATGCATTGGGAAATCCCGGTAAAAATATCCAGACACATTAGTGTTACGGTTGGGTTTCCAGGCAAAACCCAACCGTAAATCTGTCACATTTTTATACTTTAGTTTTACGGTTGAGTTTTCAGCCAACACCCAACCGTAAATCTAAAACAATAATTTTACGTTTGGGTTTTCAGCCAAAACCCAACCGTAAATTCTACTGGATAACTTTAAATTTGATTATCTAATTTGTGTGTTTTTCGTTTTTTCTTTGTTTGAATGACCCAATTTACCTTCAATCTAGTTAAAATGATTGAATAAGTTCAAATTTTTGATTTTGAAACCCAAATTTGACCTTAAAACACAAAGCTACCAAGGATGGTTTACGGTTGGGTTTTCAGCCAAAACCTAACCGTAAACATATGAGAAAATGAAAATTGTTGAAGGTTTACGGTTGGGTTTTGTCTGAATACCCAACCGTGAACAGTAGCCTGAAAATGTGACAGTTTTACGGTTGGGTCTGTTGCCAAAACCCAACCGTAAGTAGAAGTCATTTTAAAACAATAGTTTTACGGTTGGGTTTTCAGCCAAAACCTAACCGTAAATTTCACTGGATAACTTAAAATTGGATTCTCTAATTTGTGTGTTTTTCGTTTTTTCTTTGTTTGAATGACCCAATTTACCTTAAATGTAGTTAAAATAATTGAATAAGTTCAAATTTTTTATTTTGAAACCCAAATGACCATAAAACTCAAAGGTACAAAGGATGGTTTAAGGTTGGGTTTTCAGCCAAAACCCAATCGTAAATGTATGACCTCAACACATCAATTCCCAAGGATATTACAGTTGGGTTTGGAGTCAATACTCAACCGTAAATTCCATTTGAGGAAAGTTTTGGGTCGTTTTTGAAGTTTTTTTGGGTTTTCAAATAGAGCCGTTGAAATCTTGTACGACCCATTTTTCAAAATATAGCCGTTACACTTCTGGTTTATAAGTGAAATAGTTGAGTACATATCCAACCCATCCATTTTTTTTTTAAATTAAACCTTTATGTTACAACAATCATCTCCAACTAAACTAGTACTCTAACATAGTGGAATATGGGTCAACTTGGGATTAAAAATCCATATTTTTCTTTGGATGAAGATTTATGTATTTGCCGCAACTATGTATTATGTTTTCCAAAAAGAGGAGAAAAAAGAAGGCAAAAAAAAGTGGTATAACGAGTCCGAGTTATTGGCAAACAATCCATGAAAACTTTTGTTCTGAAACCGGCAACCCTTATAACCGTGATCACGTCAAGTTGATTTATCGATATAACACTATACACTGATACGTAGAAGAATTTATGGCATTAGTTCGTATTATTGGTCAATTACGACTTAGGGGTGAAACCGAAGATGAGGTGTTACAGAGATCTCTTGAAAAATGGAGGAGATGGAAAATATGGCCCTTTTTATACCTACCTCATTATCACATCCTAAAGGACTTTTTGCTCACTCGCAAACCTATTTATTAGTTCTTTTGTAATGCCATTTGGGTTTGTTAGTGGTAATTTCAATTGTATCCCAGGTTACTTTAATGATTTCATGGGTTGTAATGTGGTCAAAAATTTGATGTTTACATAAATTTTGTGTTTTGAACCCAATTTTGAGTGAACTGAAATTTCAAAAAAGGTTAACAAAAATATTTACGGTTGGGTTTTGAATGCAAACCCAACCGTAAACCTTCCAGATTAAAATTCACCCAGGTTTACGGTTAGGTTTGGTCTCAAAACCCAACCGTAAACGTTGCAGTTGTACGGTTGGGTTTGCACTCAGTACCCAACCGTATTTTTTTTTTTAATCGTGTAGTGACTGATTTATGGTTGTGTTTTCACTGAAAACCCAACCGTAAACCTGGGTGAATTTTGTTGTCACACATGTGATACTCCAAATTTTTCATTTCCAAAAAAAATATATTAATATTATGATTCCTCCAACATACATATGATATTGTTACTACGAATATTAAATGCCTTCCAGGTTTACTATATTATCATTCCGACTCCGAGTCAGAAAAAAATGATATGAATTGAAAGGTCGGGGAGGGTTTTAATGCCTTCCAGAGTTCGAAATTGTGCTTGAACCGGTGACACCAAGACTTGGCGATATCACCATCGTATCCATCCTGTAAAAGGGGTAATGGACTTCCTTCTTTCAACTTGAGACCGACATAATGGCAGTTCTGCACCAGCCCAATCACACATCTTCTATTAGCCAATTGTTCGACAAATATTGATCTTGTTGGTGCAAATGTAAAACAATATCCATTTGAGATATAATGTATGACGCAATTGAAAGCGTTGGCGAGGATTTGCCCACATATTGGCATGCTCATCCAATACTCGCTACTGCGATTCTTGTTGCCTATTAAACGCCTTTCGAGAGCGATGAACTCCTCGTTTAACAACGACTCTTCATCTCTATATGCACACATCATTGGCTTGTATAAATCCGGGTAAGAGCGTAGTTCAAACGCTGACTTATGCCTTACATAAGTTACTTCGTCCATACCTAATCCTGCTGCTCCGCTGAATGGTCCAACTTATTCGATGAATATATGGTATCCACAATTACCATCACCGGCAACATCGTCGGTGACCTTTATGTATGGACGAAAAAAAGCCGGAAACTATGAAATATAATTTTCATAAATAATGTGCTCGGTTCGGACGATTTTGCCATTCTCAATTCTTGAAAAGTTAGATGGAAATTGCATCAATCCTCTTGCAATCTGGATCGTATATGGCTCTTCAACCACTAACGTATTGCCGTTAAGTTTTTCTTTTCTTCTTGCTAATTCTTTCATACTAACTCTTTTTTTTCTTCTTGCTAATTCCTTCATACTTACTCTTCTTGAGTTTGGGTGTGGAGGAACTTTTCCCTTGGCACCAAGTACAATTGTTGAACTTTCTTGAGTGGGAACCGCGATACCTTTTCCTTTAATATCTACTAGACTTGGTCTCCCTTGTTCCGTTTGACTTATTTTTCGTTGAGCATCATCCTCCTTCTCATCCTATGCTTCAAATTCATTTTGCAAATGCTCAAATGCAGAAGGGTTTCTTTTCTTTGATTCTTCATGCAATTCCCTAGCTTTTTTGTGTCCCACGACCCTCGATTCTTTGGTAGAAGGCCTACCTTTTCTCTTCCCTCTAATTGGTTCCTTGACAGCGTACCTTGTGTGCGGAAACACGAAGTAACTCAACTTCGTCAACCAAATTTACCTTTGCGCCTTATTTAATGTATCGTATTTCTTGGCTAAAGCCTTTCCAACGTGGGTGTCGGCAAACGATGCACAAAATCTTGCTCGACGATGGGTTCATCGAAAGACAATTGTTGCCAAAACGGATCAATATCTTGGGTTGGGATCACGCCGTCTTCTTCGTACTTGAGCATCATATGCCGGCAGGGAAGTCCCAAACTTGACATGTTAGGACAAACACACTCTTCTTCTCCGTGTAAGTTGCCAATCTATAGTGCTTTACTTCGTACATTATCTTCTCAATAGCACAATGCGGCACCTTATAAAAAATACTTTGGAGCAGTGGTTCGTCTTTATAGCTGACGTGTTTTCTAGAAAGGCTTTTTTCAAAAGATTCCTTAACTCTGTTAAGGTCACGGAGAAAATAATCGTGCATCGCTTCGAAGACCGTAACAAACCCACCATCAGAATTATAAAGCTTCTTCTTCATTCTGTTGTGAGATGACTCCACGGTACTTGTAGCTTGGTTGTCAAAGTGCCTATATTGGTTTGTGAACGCCGCTACAAACTTCTCTTTGTGGGGATTCAACCAATTGTCCATCAAATAGTTCACAACTTTTGGATAATTACTCCAATGCAAGCATAACATACGAACATTTTCTTCATAGTCTTCCTTGGTGATAGACCATGTCAAAGCATCCCATTCAGTTTGGAAACTAGCCCATTTTAGTTCCGCCAACTTGTCATCCTCCTTGAATTTTTCTTTGGCCGCTTCTTGTTCTGATACCAGCAATTTATTAATTCTCTCCATCTTGCTTCTCTTTGTTGGCCGAATAATCGTTTTGCACTTGGTTTGAATATTATTCCACAAGTGGAACGTGCAAAGAAGATGATGAGCATCTGGGAATACCCTTGCAATGGCATTCATCAAGCCTTGTTCTTTGTCGGTGATAATTACCTTAGGGGTATAACCTTCAACGTAGAATAATTTAATTTGTTCCAATGCCCACACATAGCTTTCTTCGAGCTCGTTTCTCAAGAAGCAAAAGGCAACACTAAACGGGGACTTGGTAGAAGTTTGCCCTACAACATTCAAACCGGGAGCTCATACTTGTTATTTTTGTACGTGCAATCCATCATAAGCACTTGATGGGAGCACCGTGCTAACTTTATAAACTCGGGATGAGCCAATATAATATGCTTAATTTGTTTATTTTCATCTTCTTCGTGAAACCTGGTGTAGTTTTTTGTCTCCCCCAAGTACAAAAGTTGTTGGATCGGGTCCCTTTCTTCCCATTTCTCACGCTTCAACTTGGCTTTGGCGTTGTAGATTGTCTCCAACGTAGACACATTATTTGAGTTTATTTTCTTCAAGTGCCCGAGTATATCACTGGGTTTCAAACGCTTATCCGTCATATCGTCTACGATGAGCTTTTCTTCCTTGGTAAGCCGGGCCATAGAAGGATGCGTTAACAAAGTCTCTGGTGGTAGGTGGTTGTGACGACCGCATACAACTGTAGACAAGAACCACTTATTCTCGTTGTTCTTACGAAATTGAAGCTTGAATGGACATCCCGTCTTCTTAGTGTAAGTTTTTCGCTTGATCTTCGTCTTTGGTACATACTCAGTACCCTTCTTTGCATGTCTTGTGTATTGTCCACTACACTCACAAACCATTTGAAAGCGGTTGTGTTTTTGTTGGTTGTTACAAACAATCACACACATGATGAGTTTCCCATGTTCTGTAGAAAACTTCTTTGTCATCTTTTTTATCCCATATCTACATGGTCCAAGAACAGAAAGTTAGGAGAAAAAAAATGGCATTATGAAAATTGTCGAAAGGGATTAACAACTTATCTATAACCTACCAGTTCGTTCAAATAGTGATCTGTAGTATCTATAGTTTCAATATCATTTGGAGGAGGCTGATCATACATTGGTTGAGGTACAACCGCGAGCTGAACAAAAAAGATCAAGGCATTACGCAACAAAACACTAAAACCAATATGTTTACGGTTGGGTTAGAAGCGTCAGACCCAACCGTAACAGCGTCAGACCCAACCGTAGAATCGACGGACCCAACCGTAATACAACAAAAAAAAAA
>JAJJMC010021216.1:0-10999 GCA_023531435.1 Papaver californicum | reverse complement strand
GCTTTCTCGATCATAAAATAATATAATAATAATAACTTTTTACTTTCCCGATCAGCTATCATTTAATGCTGTTTGTTTTATTCGATGTTGTTCAGCTTTTTCAATCTTATGTGTCATTCATGCAATTCATCGCTCTGATGTCAGGAAACGTCTCGTGTCTTTTCGAAATTTGATATCTTTAATAGTGATCCTGTGTTTCTCACCTTTTTTAATCTGGTTGCTTCTTAACTTGATCTTCTTCCACGTGTCATGCTTCTTTAATTTACTAACAATTTGCCCCCTTCTTCTCTTTTTTACAAAATCATCCAACGGTCGATCCGAGATTTTGAAAAATAGAGAAGGACTTGTCGTTTTTAACTTTTCAGTTTCTTTTCTGCACGTTATCTGAGTTTTTCGCCGGCATTAACATGATTATGTCAGTTACACTTTTTCCAATGAAATCAAATCTTTTCCGATTATTTTGTTCTCCCATCTTGTGGCGGTTACTATTCTTCTTCTTTAAATATCCTGTAACTTTCTGCTATCTCTTTTTTCTTTTTTAGTTATTGCACTTTGTCTTCCTTAAACTTTTCAAATCTTCCCACTACTCAGGAGCTCTGTTCTCGTTAATTGGTTTCTTCTCTACTTCAATTTGACCATTGTTAACTTCTTTTCTTCATGTAAGTAATTTTATTTTTCTTGATTCAAAATTTTCTTTTCATGGCTGAGGGTTTATCGGTGTAGTAAAAAGATTGTGATTCTCAGGTTATGTATGAATGAAAAGGCCCTTTTTTACACTGTAATTATTGCTAGGTGATTTCTTCATATATTAATTTTTTCTTTCTTTTGTTTCTTTCTGCTCAGATCTTCAATATGTCTCCAAGAAAATCTGATACAGCCAGCAATCAAGGTGAAAACAGGAGATCAAGTAGGTCTTCTTCATCTCGATATGCTGTTTCTCGTCGAGATTTATCTCTTGCTACTCCTTCTCCTGCTGTACCTCGTACCGTACGGGATTCTTCTCCCGATGTCCCTAATGTTGCCCCCAAGAGTAAGCGATCAATGTCATCTTATAGCTATCGATCTATGGATATTGAAGAATTTAAAAGAAGACATAATCTTCAAGGATTTAAGGTTTCTTTTGTTGATTGTGCTTCCGATATGATGACCTTCGATTTGATGAGAAAATTTCAATATAGTCATCATAGATTATTAATTTCTGTTGGTGCCTTGGAAGCTGGTCTTCATCTCCCTCTGTATGAAAAGAACAACCCTTTCCAGTTCAGAGTTCTTGCTACTCGCAGCAGGGCTCCACATACTCAACTTCGATCTATCACACAGTATAATGGCAATTGGTGGAGAATTCTCGATGAATGCACCCTTCGCAGTGAGGGTCGCACCCGTCTTACCTGTTATGTTCCCGATATTTCAGAACGTGTTCATTATACGCCTGAGAATTTCCAGAATACTTATGGTGATGGTATTACTGTTAAAAATTATGTTAAATGGAGTGTGAGTCCTGTTCGCAAATGCTCCCAAGGGTTTCCTCTACTTCGAGAAGTTGATGACCCCAGAATCAAGGTAGCTCCATATACCAATGCTGACTTTCCTTCGAACGAGAGAATTCGTCGAGAACATGATTATAAATGGTATCGCACCCCTATTCTGATTGAGGGACCTTGGGTATACGGTGACATTCCTATTAGTGAAATTCAGCATCTTCGCAATTGTTTCCCGAACTATTGCCCCTGGAAATTGAACTTTGATGATTATAAATTTGACTTCAAGGTTCGAAATTCTTAATTGATATCATTCTTTTTAGATATAGTGTATCGATCTTTAATGTCTTCTTTAAATGTTTTTACTTTTTTTTTTTTTAATTCCAGGTCGATCCTTCTTTGGACATCGGAATCCCCCTTCCTCCACCTGATCGCGGTATAAAAATCGTCGAGAATAGACAGATCGTCGAGAATGAACAAACGATCGAACCCGCAGTTGAGGGTAAAGGAAAACGAAAATTAATTCTCACAGCAGAGAAGAAGTAGAAAAAGCCCAGAACTCTTGAACTCTCAACTGAGGTTGTAGGAGAGACGGCTTCAAGTTTGAATAAGGGAGAAGAAAGCTCGATTATTGCTCTTCCATTGGATCAGTCTGATCCTATCGATGTTATTCCGGTTTCCTCGATGCCAGCAGAAATTGTGGTATCGGAACGATCCGATCCTACTGTTGCACCTCTTTCTGGTATTTCATCCAATTTTTATAACATCGTTTCTCCACTACCTTTTGATTTCGTGCTTGATTCCCCTGTACCTGATAACGGTGCATTGGAAACTTTTTCTGGTCTTCCTCAAGAAGAGGGAGATGATATTGTTATTGATGAAGATATTGTTGTGTTGAAAAAGAGATTTCGTCGGAAAAAGATAATGCTGAAATGAATCTGATTGATGATGTGGAAAATATGATTGTTGGAGCCAACATCCCTGTTGTTGAAGAAATGAATGTTATTGATCATACTGAAAAAGAAACCTCTCCTCCTTCTAATATGATCGTTCCTGATGTTTCGATCCCTTCTGAAGTCGAAGGGACTACTGGAGTAATTCTAGAATCGATCGCACCTTCCGATGATTTGGTTCGATCTACTTCTGTTGCTGTTGAGGTCGATACTATAATTCCAAGTGTCGACCCTTCTACTCTGAAGTCCGTTTCCGATCAAATCTCTCGTGAAGGTTTTACTTTAGTTGGTGATGAAGAAGAAGCCTACAAATGGTTTCTTTCTCAGGGACTTTGGAATGTTTCAGCAGATCCTGAGAGTATCAAATCTGATTCTGGCTTCATGTCTCGATTCCGGAATTCACTTAGTGCGATTCCTTTGGATGAAACTCTGGATGCATGGTCTAAGAGTGATATTCTCGATCAAATATCTCCTGTGAAGCCTCCTCCTACCTTTAATGAAATTTTGAATGTTTCCGATAGGTCGTTATATTCACTTCCACAACAAGCTTTAGCCCAACTTCAATATGGTAATGATTGTCTATTTAGCGGTTATAAATTTTATAAGGCTCGAGCTACCATGATGGGATTAATATTTAAGAAAGAATCAGTGGATATGAAGGAAAAGAATGCTTCCTTACAACAAGCGAATGATGAATTGCAACAGCAAAATAATTTTCTTCAACAACAACTTCAACAACTTCAACAACTTCATCATCAGCATAATGATCAATATCAACAACAACAGGAACGTCTCCAAACTATTGAAGGTCATAATCAAGATCTTCAGAATCAAAATCAAGGTTTATTTTTCATTCCTTTTCAATTACTATTTTATTTACTTGATTTATATGAAACATTTAAATTTTATACTAGGTTCAGTGGAAAATATGGAGACCCTATTTAGGTTCGATCGTAGAATGGTACAATTGAATAATCATGCAAGGGAAATCTTCAAAGAGATGAATGTGGTTAGAGAAAAACTGACTCAATTGAACGATAGTTTTGATTTAACCACTTGGAGGCGTAATAAAGCAGAATCAAAATATCGAGAAGTTGTAAAATTGCTAACTCAAAAAGAATTAGAGTTTAAATATGTTGTCAGAGGTACATTTTTGGTTTACCTAATTTTATAGTTCTTGATATCATAAAATTTGTCTAATATTTTCCTGTATTTTCAGATTTGGAGAAAAAATTTAATGAAGCTAAGGATCGAGCAATACAAGTAGAAACTGAGCTTAATACAGCGAAAGATTCAGTGAAAAACATTACTCAAGAGTTAAAGACTTCTGAATATAATGTGACTCTTAGCGCCTCAAAAATTGAGAGTTTACATGCTCGACTATCTACTGAACTTTCCAAAATTACTGCTCGTGAACAAGAGATTGATTCATTAGCTGCACAATTAAGTGAAGAGAAAAATCAAAAATCGTGTCTTAGTGCTCAAATAGAAGCAAATCAGCAAAAGATCGAAGAGCTTCACAAAGAAATCAACTTTGGGCGTGATTTCGTTCAATGGGTCAGGCAGGATGCTAAAGCGAAAATTGCAATGTCCTTCAATACTGCTTTAGATCGTGCACAATTCGATCCTTCAGTGCTTAGTAAGCGCGCTTCTGTGCCTGCAGTTCCTCCTCCACCATCTCGATCCGGTCTTCCCGATATCTGATTATGTCCTTTGTAATTTCATTTACTGTTGACTCCACTATCTTGTACTTTGTTTATCTTTCATTGATTTTCTTTTGCATCCTTTTGATATGTCTTTAATGTTATTTCCTGCACAAGAAAATGTGATTAAGTAATTCTTTTGGCTATCATATGATTTTCTAAGTACCATGAATTGAAGTACTTTTTATCTCAAATCATGTTGTTCGAGATCCCACACATACGAAACAAACCCGGGCCAGGGGTAAGATACAGGGTTGGTCCCGAACTGTACTCTGAAAATTGATAAACCAATAATTAGGAACCCCTTCTTGATAAGAATTTCATTGTTAATAAAATTCTCTAAGGATGATGTTCACCTTTTGTATATGATTATGTCGTCAATCGCAACGATATCCAGAATATGATGTTCCTGGAATAATTTTGAGCGCTCAAAGTATATGAAATTCCGGGATTAATGGAATTTTGATTATATTAATAATCATGACAATCTCCAAGATATGATGTTCCTGGATTCAAAGTATATGACATTCCGGGATTAATGGAATTATAATATTCTCCATGGTACGATGTTCTTGGAGTGATTATAAAAGAAATTAATGAATTAATTGTCTATGTACCTGCTTTTTGTGGTAACATTGCATTGTTATTCACAGATAGTAAAGCTTTAAATATTGTGCATTCCACGGATGTTTTAAAATTTCTCCTTGCAAATTCTGAAGATAGTACGACCCTTGTCCTGCCGACGCTTGAATCACGTATGGTCCATCCCATGTTGGTGCGAATTTTCCTGCTCTTTTGTCCCTTTGGTGTTCTGTTATTTGCCGGAGGACATATTGACCTTGGATAAAATTTCGGGATTTTACACGCTTATGGTATTCTCGAGCTAATCCCCTTTGATAATTCTCCATCTTTTGGAGTGCCACTTCTCTTTTTTCTTCCAAGTCATCCAATTTTTGTAACATGAGATCTGAATTTAGGTTTTTCTCCCATGCTTCTGTTCTGGTCGTAGGCAAAATAACCTCTGTTGGTATTACTGTTTCTGTTCCATAAGTAAGAAGATATGGTGATTCTCCAGTTGAAGCTTTTCTCGTGGTTCTATATGCCCATAATGTATTATGTAATTGTTCGCACCACTTATTATAATATCCATCCAATGTTTTCTTCAGATTTGTTGCGATTGTTTTATTTGTGGATTCTGCTTGCCCATTACTTTGTGGGTAAAAAGGTGTAGACTTATGTTTCTGAATATTATATGTTTCAAATAGCATATCGATATTCTTCCCCTGGAATTGTTTTCCATTATCAGAGACTATCGCTGCTGGAATCCCAAACCTACAAATGATATTCTCAAATAGAAATGTAAAAACATCAGTGTCTCTAATTCGCGCTAGTGCTTTTGCTTCTATCCACTTGGTGAAATAATCAGTGGCCACAATTAAGTATTTTCTTTTCTTTGTGCCTTCAGCTAATGGTCCGACTATATCAACTCCCCATTTCGCAAATGGCCATGGACTAAGTATTGAATTTAATTCCGTAGCTGGTGCTTTGATTTTCTTACCAAATCGTTGACATTCTTCGCACCTTCGAACCATTTCTTCCGAATCTTTCAACATGGAAATCCAATAATAACCCTGCATTTTGGCTTTTAATGCTAGCGATCGTCTTCCACTATGGTTTCCTGCATCTCCATAATGTATTTCTTTGAGAATTCGTAATCCTTCTTTTTGTGATAAACATCGAAATAATGGTCCAAGAAAAGAATGTCGATAAAGAATTCCATCTCTAAGTTGGTAACTGTTTGACTTAAGTTGAATTTTCCTTGCTTCTTTAGAATCTGTTGGTAACATTTTATTTTGTAAATATTGATGTATCGGGGCTCTCCAATCGGGCTCACTTGGTTGATCATTTTCTTGTTGCGATGTAGATGTGGCACTTTGTATGGCTGAGTCATCGATACCATCTTCCTCTATGTTATTTAACACTTGTGCTCTTATGGATGGCTCGTATATTCTCCCAATTTTTAGCGTTTTAGTATTTGGGTCATTTATCATGGACGAGATATACGCCAGTGCATCTGCATGTCGATTCTTTTCACGAGACAAATGTCGAAAAATAATATTTGGAATACAAACTGTTAAACTTTGTACAAGATTTTTGTATCGTTCCAAGTCCTCATCGACCGTTTGATATTTTAACTCGATCTGTCTAATCACCAGCTGTGAGTCACTTGTGAGTCTTACATCACTTATTCCTAGTTCAATAATGAGTTTGAGAGCATGAACTACTGCTTCATATTCTACAATGTTATTTGTATGCTCTTCGAACTCAAGTCGAAATGAGTGTACCATACGTTCTCCCTTTGGTGCTGTAATCACGATACCTATTCCTGCCCCTTCTTTATTTCGCGACCCATCAACAAAAACCTCCCATCGTTGTGAACTATTTGAATTTAGGATATCTACTGGTTCTTCTTCTTCACACCCCGGAAGTCCTTGAATTTCATATTCTTCCTCGATTGGAAAATCTGCCAAAAAATCAGCTAGAACTTGGGATTTCTGCGCAGTTTGTATCTCATAAACAATGTTGTATTGTTCTAGCTGAGCGTTCCATTTTGCTATTCTTCCTACCTTCCCTGTATTCTTTAAAACTGATTCCAATGGAGCTTTGGTTAATATACGAACATAATGAGTAAGAAAATAAGTGCGTAACTTCTGAGTAGCAAATACCACTGACAAAATTAATTGTTCAATCTTAGTATAATTTCTTTCTGCTGAATTCAAAGTCTTGCTGATGTAGTATACAGGTTTCTCGATTTTCTCATTCGTTCGCACCATTACTCCACTGATTGCATTTTCTGTTGCTGCTATGTACAAAGTTAACATTTCTTCTGGTTCTGGTTTTTGTAATGCTGGCAATGTGGCAAGATGTAATTTTATACTTTGAAATGCTTGCTCACAACGATCGTTCCATTCAAACTTATTTTTCTTCTTAAGTACATCAAAAAAGGGTTTACATCGTTCTGATGATCTTGCAATAAATCTACTTAGTGCAGCCAAACACCCATTTAACTTCTGTACACTCTTTATACTGTTTGGTGATGGCATATCCGTTATTGCTCGTATTTTTGCTGGATCAACTTGAATTCCATCTTTTGTAACCAGATATCCTAAAAATCGCCCTGATGTAACACCAAAAATACACTTTTCTGGATTTATTTTCATCTTATACTTTCGTAGTGCACCAAAAATCTCAGCCAGGTTCCGCAAATGATCACCAGATAACTTGCTTTTTACTAACATGTCATCCACATAAACTTCCAAAGTTTTTCCGATCCATGGTTTGAATATTGCATCCACTAGGCGTTGATATGTCGTTCCTGCATTCCGTAGTCCAAATGGCATTCTAGTGTAACAATACAATCCTCGCGGAGTAAAGAACGATGTGTGTTCCTGATCTGCTTCTGCTAATGCTATCTGGTTGTACCCAGATTGTCCGTCCATAAATGATAACATCTCATGTCCCTCAACAGCATCTACTAACTGGTCAATGTTTGGGAGTGGATAACTATCTTTTGGACATGCCTTATTTAGATTTGTAAAATCTATACAAATTCTTACTCCACCGTTCTTCTTCGGGACAATTACCATATTAGAAATCCATGTAGGGTATCGTACCTCTCGAATGAACCCTGCATCTAAAAGTTTTGTTAATTCTTTTTCAACTGGTTCATGATATTCCGGTGCGACTTTTCGTATCCGTTGGCGAAAAGGAATTGCATCAGGATGTATTTTTAATTCATGCTGGACGATGCTGGGATCGATCCCCGGTATGTCTTCTATTCTCCAAGCGAACACATCTGTATATTCACAGAGCAATTTGACTATCTGTTGTTCCACATCTAATTTTATTAATGTCCCAATTCGCACTTGCTTGGGGCATTCTGCGGTGCCAATGTTTATGATTTTTGTTTGCTCTACTGGGGTGAAAACTGGTTTTGGAATCCCAATTGGAGTTGGGGTTCCCTTTAATTGCTACATCGCCCCTTTTTGCGGCTGGTTTTCCAAATTTTCTTAATTTTTGCTGTTCTCTCCTTTTTCACTTTCTATTTTATTTTTTGTATTTTTTTCTAGGTATTGATTTATTTCTTCTTCCTTTGCTTTAATTTTTGACTCTTTTTTCTTTTTACATTGTAAATGCTCCCGTTCTTCATTTATTCTTGTCTCTGCCATTATACAAAGTTTAGCCTCTTCTTGATCACCCTTTATCTCCATCTCTCCTCGTGGTGTTGGAAATCGTAGATACTGATGATAAGTTGATACTACACCCTTTAATTGATGAACCCATCGTCTCCAATTATAGCATTGTACGGGGATGGTGCATCCACAACACTAAATCTTGTCAGGATGTTGATCGGTCCGGCTGAAACTTCAAGATCAATTTCTCCCTTTGGCTTGGACGATATTCCATTAAATCCATAAATGACAAATCGTGAAGTGATGAGTTGATCTTCTTTGAAACCCATTTTATAAAATGTATTGTAGAACATCACATTTAATGAACTGCCCCCATCCAAGAGTATTTTCTTGACATTCCAACCAGATATCAATAACGTCAACACAAGAGGGTCATTATGCATTTCAATTTCTTGATTTACTTCTTGTGCAGAAAATGTTAATGGATGTGCCATCCAATCCTCCCATAATTCTACTTGCCTTCCTTGAACTCTAAAGGCCTCGTGGTTCCGAATTCTCTTGCACAATTTCTTGTTGATTGCTACATTCAAATCCGTATCACACTTTTCCACACATGAAATCATATTAATTGTCTTTTTGTTATATGGAATATGTATTGCTTTGCCTTCATCATATTTCTCTGATGGTTCAATTTTTTGAACAAATTCCTTCAATTCTCCAGCATCGACCATTCTTTGTACCAATGCTATAAAATTTCTACAGTTGTTTGTTGTATGCCCTTTGTAGTTATGGTACTCACAATAGTCTTTGGAATGTTGTGTATGTTCCGGTTGATTTCCCTTTGTTATTGGCCATTGAAAACCTGGTCGATTCTTCAAAATGTTGAATAACCTGAAATATGAAATATTAAGCTTGGTAAAAGTTCTTTCTCGAAATTGTTGAGCAAAATTTTTTCCATTCCCTTGTCGAGGATGTTTTAATCCTTTTGATTCAACTTTTGGAAGACATTTCCTTTTCTGTTCTGGTAATTCTTCAACTGAATTTGTTCTCCTTGTATTTCCTTGATTTTCAGAATTAATTCTCGATCCTTGATCCTGTATATCTTGGAGTCTTGCACATGTTTCTATTATTTCTCTCAATTTGCCTTCAGTTTTTGGATTATTTCGATGGATTTCAACAAAGAGCTGACTCTTCCGATCTACAATCCACCATTTATAATGGTTTATAGCTGTCATTGGGTCTAAATCACCTATTGCTTGACATATTGAATGCCATCTAGTTGTATATGATCGGATCGATTCTTCTGGCCATGACATTAAAGAATAAAGTCTGTCCTCCCCTGAATCAATTGGTCTGTTATACATGTATGCCTCTAAAAATTTTCTGACCAATTGTGCATAATTATTGATAGAATTTTCCGGTAATCTGTCGTACCACAATAATGCTGTCCCTGTTAAACTTGACGGAAAACATCTGCACATGATCGCTTCATGATCGTCCCATCGCGACATTACTCGGTTATAATACTTTAAGTGCGATGTTGGATCCTTGGTTCCATCGTAACATTCGAACACTGGAATATTATATTCTCTTGGTAACGATACGCGCGTTAAATGTTGGCTAACGGTGTTCGCTTTGCTTCTTTCAATACCTCTTCTATCTTTCCCCCCTCTTTATTTTTTAATCCTTTAATTTCCTCCTTCATTTGTTCCATCGCTTCCAAACATGTTTCCCATTGGGTTCGTTGAAAGTCATTTTCCTGTTGTCTTCTTACCCGAGATGTCGATCCTGCTAACACTATTCTTTGATCTGGATTCCGCTGTTCATTTCTTGATATTTGTCTACTCGACGTTGGCTCCTGATTTCGTACTCTAGTCACAGTTGGTCTTTGTTCTCGCTGAATTACATCTTTTAAAACTTGATTTTCGGTTGCTAGTAACTCAATTCGATGGTTGCTTGCTCTTTGTTCCTTTCTTATTTCCTTTATTTCTTCTAATAGGTCCTGTATTTGTCGTGTCTTTCTTCGAGAACTCTCATGATCTGAAGAGAAATTCTGAACCACAGTATTTGACATTAATTCTTGACTTGGGGTATGATTTCCCTCAATGCTTTGTTGTTGTCCTGAATCACTCCCTTCTTCTTGTCTATTTTCCAAGCCTTCATTACTATTTTGGTTCCCAGAATTCGCGTCTTGAGACATATTTTCTAGAATTTGTTGTTTCTTCACTATCTTTTGCCTTCTCGATCGTTTTCCTTCCTCGATATCTAAAAATATTTTCTTAGAAAATTAGTCAAATGAACTCTTATCTATTAAATCATAAGAGATTCTAATTATTATTTTAACTGTAAACTTTCCCTATCACAAGTCCAGCTTTTCCTTCTTCATAAAATCTTTGTTTCATATTTTTATCTATTTTATTCCTCACAAGGTATTTTTCATGTTAATAAAATATACTTATGTAAATAAGCTTTACCCTTACTTTTCACATCTTGCAAAATTAAATTTTCCCATCTTTTCTTACCAAAAATTTTTCTTTCCTGGATGATTTAGTTTTTTCATTAAATCTCTTTTTCATTTATCAGGTAGGATAAATCCTTTTTTCACTCCCTGTTTCTAGCGCCAAATTGTTTATGCCAAAAAATCCTTTCGACTAAACAACCAATCAAATTCT
>JAJJMC010021202.1:0-19240 GCA_023531435.1 Papaver californicum | reverse complement strand
TATTTGAATCGTTGGACTCTAAAACACTAGTTTCGGGATAAACTCGTTCCTCTAAACCATCATCGTCTTTATAATGACAAGGAGATATCTCACCGTCTATAACAATATTATCTCTAGTTAAATCCCTTTTCTCTTGAATATGTAAATAATCATCAATATTATTAGGATTTGAACTAGAAACAACACTATCAGCATGAGGCTCAATTGATGTAAAAATTTCATGATCATTAGGACTACGAATTTCAAACACTACCATCCTCATCATCATAACAATATGAAGATGGTTGAACCTTATCTAAACAAGTAGTGCTTTCAAATCTAATCTCGCCCTCTAGATTAGGTAAATATTTATCATTATTATCAAGGGTAAAATTGGAAATATAATTTTGGTAATTAAGTTCATTTTGAGCAATATTAACAGTTGACCGTTCTTCTTCTGCAATTTCATTTAAACATGTATTAAGTTCACTGAGAGCAGTACTTATAGCTGCAAGTCTTTCTGTCATATCTAAGTCAGTTTCAATTAATTTATTGAATTTACTATTCAAAGAAACAGTCGAAGAATGTGAAGTTTCCATGAAACTCCAAAGGGTATCTTCTAAAGATGACTTTCCATAAGAAGAAAGCAATTGTTTGACTAAGTCATACCTATGTGACTCTTCATAAAATTCTTCCATTAATATGTCTCTCCTACGTGAATTTTCAGTCAACCACTTGAGTGAATCTTCTAAAGAAAGACTTTGATCATAAGAAGTATTATATTACAACTGCTTCATTAAATCCTCCAAAGACGGAGAACTCACATTTTGATTATAGTATTGCTTATTTACCCGTTTGTACGACTGTGCACGTGAGAATAGTAGTTGGGATCACTATGGTATGAACCATAACCTTCAGATGATTGGTAGTGGTCCCAAGTACTATATACACTATAGTCATAGTAAGTATAATGTCCATTTTGAAATCCAGGTCGATATTCATTATATTGGTCTTCATAATACCAGTTCGACATAATTTTAATTTATTTGTGCATGTGCAAATGCAGGTTCGAATAAAATAGGTAAGCTTAGATTACCTTAGCAGAATATACCTACAGTCAAAGACTGGTTAAAGGTACAAGGCTAAGGCTCGTGGTGGTTCGACTGATAATGCCTAGAAGGTTCAGCTTACTATCCCGCGTGTTTTCCTAATAATCAGGGTCGGAATATGCAATATGGTGTGTGCACGTTTTTTTTTTAATAAATAAAATAAAATAAACAATTTTACAAAATGAAACAAAATATAAAAATAAATTATTTCTAAAAATAAAATAAATTAATGAAAATGTTAACTAACCTAAAATAAATCTAAAAAATAATTTTGGGATATCCTAATAACCTCTTTTGGTAGGGAAATTATTCCACAATAAATGAAAAATATTACCTGCACATCAAAGATAAGAGAAAAATATCAAAGTAAAATATAAAATATAAAAATAAATTAACATTGATAGGACAAAAACCTATGGTCGTAATCACACGACGTTTACAAAGTAGAAACAACAAATACGGTTCGTTCTCACAGGGATTGATAATATGATATCTAGTTAATTAAACAAATTAGTGCTAAAAACAAGTTAAAATATGAAATAAGAAATATTAATTAAATCTAATAAAACGAAATAATATGGAAAAACTTAGGGTTTCGGATTCCACCAAATTAAATATGCAAATAATTCATTCATATATCTTCTAAAATATTATATTATAATTCAAGACAATATCGAGACCGATATCATATCTTGGAATATTTTACGGTTAAGACAATAATTACAACTTTTGTTGTAGATCAAAATAGTATAACTTTCTTTGCTTATTAAAGATCAATTGTCGAAGACTGTTTAAAACCAATAAAGAACAAAACTTAATATGAAGATCAATTAATAAAACAATTAAATTAAAAAAATAATTTATTAGAAAATATCTGAATCATTTAGATAATTGAATTGACTTCATTTCAACCCACTAGAAATGGCTAGTTCTCCCTTATTACACAGAGAAAAGAAGAACTAAAGAAAGATGAAAACTAAAATTAATCCTGACTAGACTACTCCTCGGCTCCGGACCAATACCGAAAAATTAAATTCCCCTTTTTATTCCACGACATCACAAATTTATATCTCTTTGTCTCTATCTACCAAATCTCCACTTTCCTAAATTTATGCTTTACCTCCAAAGGTAGAATGATTCTTAAAAGATATGGAGAGTAAATCCATATTATATTTGGAAAGAATATGACAAATGGAGTAATCAGATCTTCACTTTCCTTACATTCCATATAATTGTAATTTGTATATCATGTAAAAAAGATAAATATTATTTTATACATGCTTCCTTAATTCAAATTCGAAGTTTCCGTAAGAACATAAAATGCTGCATACGTTCTCCATATGTAACTTAATTAATCCGTCATTTCCTTTATACTCTTCATGCCACGTTGTGCTCTTGCCTAATCTTCTCAAAACTATATTCCCATTTTGTGTAATATACATTCCGAATTTGACATATATTTCACCAAAGAAATGAGAATACGATCGTTATATGGTGGAAATCAAGATGGTGCTTTTATTTTGCAATGTCTCCTTTCGGGATATGGATTGTTAGTCCGAGTAAATCTCGTGGACAATAATATTTAGTCTCGGACTATAGGCCCACTAACCCATTTGTTTGGCTTTGACTTCTAAATACCATGTACTTCGTCTTGACATAGTCGTAATAATAATTCTTCAATTTTATGGGTAAAGTTTTTTGTCTTAGTCCAATCAAGCTTTATTCATTAAATTATACAAAACTAAACAAAATCATCAAATATATACAAAATAAAGAACTAAATAAATGTAAATTAAGATGTAATTATTCCGTGTTTACACACTCATCAGGTTCAGTGCCTTGGTAAGATTATCATCCAGTTGTTGTTCAGATGACACATGTTCAAGTTTGATAATACCTTTTTCAAACAGATATATGATGAAGTGATGATATCTAATATCAATGTATTTTAGGTTGGGGATTTTGTGTATTTGAAGTTGCAATCGACAAAAAACCACAACAAGAAGGGGTAATTAGAAACTTGCACCAAAGTATTACGGTTCATTCAAGGTGATACAAAGGATTGGCCAGGTTGCTTATGAGCTTGAGTTACCAAGTGAGTCCAGAATACATCCAGCATTTCATGTTTCCTATCTCAAGCAAGCTTTATCACTTAATGTTAAGATTCATAGTGAGCTACCAAAACCAACCGCGGAGGAAGAAGATGGAATGATTGTATCGGTATTATGCCTTGAGTATAAGGCATTTTCAAAGGTGGATGGAATGATAGAATCCAATTCTATCAAGATAAAAGAGGGTTGCAACACTGCTGCATAAATATTCTCTTAATAAGGGTAAAAACATATGTTCCCAAGGAAATAGAATTTCAGTAGGATTTGCTTTCAATAGTTTGTTTATCTAGGATTCTTGGAAGGTTTTTTTATAAAAGTTTTTTAATCCTCAAGGGCTAATAATATTAGAAATAGGAATATGAGTTTAATTAGGATTCATTTATGTTTTCTGTCTATATGAAGAAGTTGACGGGTCTTATTTTGAGATAGAAAAATTTGAAATTTATTTGATTCTTTTTTTGTTTACTTAACAAAAAATTATTTTTGTTGACCGTGATAAGAACTTAATTTTTACCATGAGACTATTTGTTAACTACTTAAACAGTCAAATGATCATGTCAAATTAGCACAAGAATGTGCGTCAATATAGATTTCCAAATATATAAGACATGTGATTGGTGTGCACGTCGTCATCCACATCAGACAACTAACAATTAGCTAGTTGGCAAGCACGATTCATGTAATATATAGTTTCTTATACATTTAAACCAATGTTTAATATGAGACTTACAGATTGTTCATATTTTTCTAACTTAATTGACTCGCCTAAATCTAACTTATTACATCTCACTTTAAAAATACTAAAAATAAGGTTATAAAACACTTTAATACTAAAATAAGGTTATAAAACACTTTTGAATCTAAATGGATATAAGTTAGGGGCGCACAACGAGTCAGATGGGTCGGGTTTAGCCTCACCCACCACCCGACCCGCTGATGACGAGTGATGATTCAACACGACCTATCATTAGGCCGAGTCGGGTCGGGCGTGTGGCAACTATATTCATAGGAGACTGATGCCCATTCTTCAAACCAGATCTATAGACATTATCCTGCTTAAAATTTTAAGTTATATCCTTTGATTAAAATCACTTTAACGTTTCAATGACAAGGTATATATAGCTATTTAAGCATTAATAAGTCATGTAGAAACTTTGATTCTAACAACGGATAATAGTATTATTGATATTCAAAATACTACGGTGATACAGTGGTTTACTGGTTTATATGCCATTTTCATATGAATCACAAAATGGTTCGACTTAATTAGGAAATTCAATGTCTGCACTTGAAAGAGAAAAGGACATGAGAAATCTTATCAAAATATTATCTCACTTGGGATAACAATAATTTGGCATATCTCCAAATGAATGTTTGCCAAATGAATAACTTCTCATATGCCCCTTCAAATACTGGTCTTCCTTCTTAGGAGGTATGTAACATATTTATCATTCATGATATTTCTTTAATGATCATTTCTTAAAGAACTCAATTGGTTAAAAACCTCATTGTTTTATAATGTACCCACTTCATCAAATTCTGAGTACAATCTTATACAATGATAAATTGAATGAACTTCTCAACACAACATGGATAACAATATGTAGATTAATCTACGGATGAGGTTTATGGCGGTTTTATTAATTTATTAGAATTATTTAAGAATTGTCTATCCTGATCTTGTGCCATTCAGCTTTGTTTCTGTAGTCACATGTTTTTTATTGTCATATATATGGATTTTGCTTTACATTTTGTTGGTTGTGTTACACTCTCTTACTAGAAGATTGCAATCAACACAGGGTATTAGAGTTCCAGAAACTGCAGGATGTGGAAATGAAAATTCTGTTGTACCTTATGTTGATCGTTCATTTGGAACCGTTCATGATAGAGGAGAAATTACAAATGGTTCCAAGTTATTTCCAAGAGGTAACTTCCTCTATTCCCAGCGCGATTCTGATGCCAATAAGTAGAAATTTCACTTGATTATCAAGTATCTACTGCAGTACATGGGAAAAAAGGGAAAGAATTAATCTGAGTTTTTCAGGTATAAAAGGTCAAGAAGAGTCTATTGTCTTGCTTGAATTTCAACTTTATTTTACAAAGTGAAGCATTTCCGCTTTGCCTTTTTTTTTTCTTCTACTTTTCTCAGTCTCATAAATTATTTGATTGTAGACCCCTGGATTCATGATTACTAATGAAGTTCTTATTTTCCTTTTGAAACAACAGTTGTAGTTTCTTCAGTTGTTTGATATCAGCAATTCTTTTACTATATTCGAAAGTATAATGATATGGATTTATGTTGGTTTCCTTCACTCCTTCTAATAACAAGAATTTTCACGTGTATATAGATTAATGTGATACAAGATATATATTGGGTAAAGTTTTGATAACTCAATTATATCAAAGATATCTACATTCATTGCATTATACAATGATAAGTACCTAAGATATTCATACAATATATAATAATAAGTACCTAAGATATTCATTACAGTACATAATGATAAATACCTAAGATATCTACAGTCATGTTTTTGGAATCTCACCTGGGGTTAGTACATAATGATAAGTACCCAAGATATTCATTATAGTATACAATGATAAGTACGTAGGATATCTACATTCATGTTTTTGGAATCACATTTGGGTTTAGTCCGTTGAAGATATTATTTTCACATAAGTTGTCACAATTGGAGTTGTGCCGCAATTGGTAAAGCTTTTGCATGATTCGAATCCTGACTGTTTGGAATCTACTTTGTTCATATTGGATATTCTTTCTAATCTTTTCGAAGGAAGATCAGCTTCTAAGCATGCCTGACTCCTGGTTCCAAAAGCTCACTCAGCCTTGGCCCTTTCAAAGATGATTCATATGGACGAGCCATAGTAATCTAATTCCTTTGCCCATCAAAACCATCTCACCTATATCATAGTCACCCAGCAAATAACTTAAAAATTTACCGTATTGTTGAGGGGACTGATTATGCTGTGCAACAAGAACAAGCGGGGATGGAGAATGAACCTGAGACATCTTCCTTGCAGCGTAACTTCTACAGAACATGTTAAGCCTCGAGTGTTTTCCCTTGACTCACAAGCCAAATTGGAGATTCAGGCAAGAAAAATATGGTGAGTGCAAAATAAAAGAGAGAAGGAACATAAATAACCCTAAGCATCAACCTCTATCTTAGCTCAGTCTTCAATGACATTCCAAATACCATACATTAGGACAAAACAATCCACCACATCCAGTAAACCGTGGAAGAGTGTTTAGTAATCCCCTTATCTTAAGAGGAAAATTTTCAAATATATAAACAGGAACAATAGTCACAGACAGACCAATGCCAAATCCATTAGAAAATCTAGCCAAGAGGAGGACATATACATTCAGAGTCCATAACATGACTAAACCACTAAGAAAATAAAGAACTGATGAGAGCATGGGAACTGAACGTCGGCCAAGCCTATCTGCTAGAGTCCTAGGGCATGTCGTAATAATTATTACTCCGACAAGTGACATAACAACTATCAAACCCTCCACCTTAGGTTTGTTTTCTAAATTGAATTCCTTATTTATGTAGAGAAGTGATCCTGCATGTGCATAAGTAAAACAATGAGGTAAAATTTCTCGAATAACTTAGCATTAAGCACTAACTACGGATCGGTCAACTACACACATAAACGTAGTAGTGTTTTTTATCTGTATCAAATTATGTTCAAACTGAAATAAAAAAAATGAGAAACAATTTTAAGATTTGAAGAGGAAATTATAAGCCAAGAGTGGGACTAGTCTAGATTGGTACCCGCAATTTTGGCATTCCCCTATCCTTGCATCAAAGATAACTACAGTCATTGCATTATATAATGATAAGTATCTAAGATATTCATACAATACATAATGATAAGTATCTAAGATATTCATTACAATACATAATGATAAGTACCTAAGATACCTACAATCATGTTTTTGGAATCTCATATGGGCTTAGTACATAATGATAAGTACCTAAGATATTCATTACAACACATAATGATAAGTACCTAAGATATCTACAGTCATGTTTTTGGAATCTCATCTGGGCTAGTCCGTTGAAGATATTGATACGTACTGGGTGAAAACCTAGTAGATATTGATACGTACTGGGTGAAAACCTAGTAAATATTATTATGTACTGAGTAACAACCTAATAGATATTGACATATACTGAATTTTTTTTGGAAATTAGCAATCCCCACTAAATACATTACAAACTTATGCACGTAACAAGACTTATGCATCATACAACATAGAAAAATAACTTAAAATAAACTGAAATGAATGATAACGAGGAGGCGCTGCCCCCTCGACCCCCTAAACCGTAAATGATAAACATGGAGCATCAAGAAACCAATATGATATTCATTGTTTTACAGTATGACCTCAATGACAGATCACCTATGTATGCACAACAAAAAAACATAGATAAAACAGTACAAGCAAATATGTGTTGATGCAGCTGTAAACAAAAAATAAAAATCAAATAAACAAAGAAATCAAAATAGTCATTCCACATCATATAAAGTCACATATCAAATAACAATCAACGTGAAATTTTATAAAAATCCTAGTAGATATCCATATGTACTGAGTGAATACCTAGTAGATATCGATATGCACTGAGCGAAAACCTATTAGATATCGATATGTACTGAGTGAAAACCTAGTAGATAGACACCCGTCTATGATACTCTAACAATTAGTCGAGACACTGCACTATTGTGTCTTTAAGACAATAGAACTTCACACTCTATCAAGCATATGACCCCATTTCCTCAAATGTCAAGGAATAACATTGCTTAAAATATAATTACCTGATATAACCAGTATGAAAATGAAAAATCATACCAAATAGTCCCAACTTATATTAGAAATTACAGAGGATCCTAAATCACTTTAGAAGCTGCTGTTAAGCAATTTCCTCTCAAATAACCAACATAAACAACACCTGAAGTCCATGACATCAATTGATATACAATAATTGCAACCAGGAATGCAAAGTTAATAAAAAGTTAGACACAACTCAATCCCACTCCGTAAAGAGAAAAACAAATAAAAATCACAATGGGATATCCATAAACGCATGATATAAATCTCATTACCTTTAAAGAAAGATATAAATCCAAGGGAAGGGTAATATTTTCAGAACTTGGTGGATGTAAAGCAGTGTATGCAGTATCCAAATCAACAAACTTAGAAAAAATTTAATCAACTTCCACAAAAGTTTAATGGGAACTGAATAGAAGGTGACGAGTCTTTCTTTCATTGAACCCACAAAGAAACCATATTGAGTTGGATAAACGGACATGGTCGACTCAGAATCATAAATAAAAATCTAAAAACCAACTTCATCAGACGCTAATTCTAAGCCTGACTGTGTACCAAAACTTTTTTGTGTGTTCATCAACTTTCTTTGAAACTCCTGCATAGTAATACTTTCAGTTATATAATAGAATTCAAGATATAACTTTTTGAAAAAATATTTAAGACACAGAAATCTCACTGTTCAACCTTTGTGCTGCATCATCAACAAATTATTTGGAGTCAATACGATCGTGTCTCTTCTGCTTGACTTCCCCAAGCAATGTATCAACATGCGCAGACAACTTTATCTCCACCAACTCTTGTTGCCTCCTTACAAGATTTGTTGACAGATTGGTTTCAAGCTCTTATTTTCTTGTTTCCGTCCATAAAAAGGAACATATATTTAACAACCATGACCAATATAAATAAGTATCAACCTCAAATATACATGATACCAGATATGATTGCACTACACCGACCTTTATCCGGTCCGTTTTGTAAACAATGGGTTTTTCTTTCAGTTCAGTAATTTCAGGGTTCAACCGCAATAGAAGTTCTCTTTCATTTGGTGACAACTGATCAATAAGGGGTGATCCCATCTCAGTCTCTTTCATGGTCACACTAGTTTCGAGATGGTCGATTTGGGAATGGGCATTTGCAAGTAACTTTTCCTACAGACACAAACATAAAAAGGTAGTTATATCACCAATAATAAAACTGGCTATCAACGCTTAATTAAAACAATTATATTATTGATACCTTCTTTTGAAGTGCCTAAGAAATCGATTCCTTTTGCTTCTTAGCATTAGTAATATCCTGCCTGATTTGCTTCAGCTCTGACTTGTTATGCGACTGCTCGGCCTCAACCTTCTGTTGTTCACTGATAAGTTTTGTTATTTCCTGGTCTATTTGTGAGGAAAACTAAGTAAAAGCGTAGTTGTTTATATTACTATTTACGCAAATTTATGGTGTCTTGTTAAAACTTGTAAAGGCGAAAGTATCAGCCGCAGAACCGTAACAAGAGATAGCAGAAGGTGCACTAATTAAAATTATGAAGAAAAATGATTATTTACCTAATATTTACTTAGTTGTATATCATTCAACCAATTCCAAATCAAAACAAAAAAAAATTACAAACACAAAGCCTCTCTATTCAAAATCAACATCGAAAAAAACGGAATCGCCATTTTCTACCAGTAGAAATCACGATATACAAGGTCTGAAAATCAACCAAATTGAACAATTTATAAACTAAACCCTAGAAAATAAAAATCATAATATTTTTTTTTTTGAGAAAACAGCGATAAAAGAAATCAACCTACCAAATACAAAAGAATTGAGCTTGAATTAACGTTAAATCATCTCTTCCAGCAGCTCTCGGTATTATTTGAGCGATTGATGAACCAGAAAGATTCAAAGATCAAAGAAAGAAAGAAAACTCACACACTATCTCTCCCTCCCTCTCGCTCTTTCTAGGTTATAAAGAAATGGGTAATTTTAGCACTTAAAAAAAATATTATAGAGTTTCATACGTGTTTGGTCTTGTGAATAATTTTTTTAATCCACCACTGGTTAAATTATCTCTAATGGATGGATTAACCATTTAACTGGTCCTCTACAATGGATTAACTAGCAATTCCTAGACAGCACAATGCCCGAGAACCCGTATTTCCAAGCACAAAAATCAACTCGTTCCACATACCGAGTCAACTCGATCACACAATATAAACGATGATCCCGAATCGGTTTGAAGAGACGGTAAAAGAGAGAAAAAGAGAGGGAGAAAAAATCAACCCCCAAAGGCAATGATGATGATGAAGAAGAAGAAAGGAGAAGAAACAAAATGCACAAAAATCGTTTTGTAAAACCCTAGAGAAAAAATCAAATAAACTTTCTTCGATCTTTGATCTTTTGATCTTCATCAATGGAAGCTTTAATCGAACTTTGTGACCTAATTGTTCAAAACCCCTCTCAATTTACATCAAAACTTTCATGGATTTGTGGTCGTTGTCCTCAACCAGGAGGAGGAGGTTCTCATTCTAATGGATCCATTAAAGTTACAAGATCTCAACTCAATGCAGTACTTGCTATATCCAGATTCATCTCAAAATGTCCAAACGAAGCAGAACTTCGACCTAAATCACTTCTTCTAGAGTTTTTACAATCGATTCAATTATCATTTCGTTCATCATATTGGCCGCAGTCGTACAAAATTGATTCGATTACGTCATTTTATTCTGATTTATTAAGTTATGTTGTTAAAGCTTGTGAACTTTGCAAGGATTTTGGAGATGAGGTTGGGGATTTTTTTGGAGATATTCTGATTTCAGCTATTAATGCTTCTGGTGATGAAACTTTGATTTCTAGGGTTTTTTTGACTTGTGTTTCTCAATATTGTCCACCAATTTTGCAAGAGGATGCTGAGAAATTGGTTGGTTATTTGTTAAAACAGTTTGTTACTGTTAATCCTAATTCTCTTGGGGAGACGATGCATTCGGGTACATCATCAATAAATAGTTCTCCCTATAATGGTAACCATGGGGGGAGATTTAACGATAATTCGAGTCCCGTGAATGAAATTAGTAATGCTTCTGGGTCGTCTGGTAGTGTGAATTCGAGAGGTGTAGTGGTTAATGGAGGCAGCATTGTGTCAAGAAGTAGTGCGGATCAATCTGGATCGAATTTCATGTATACTGAAGCTGGACAAATTACGTTGAAACAACAGGTTGCTTTGTTTGAGGAGGAGTCAATTGAGAGTTTGGAGAAGAATATTATTGCTCTGAGGTTGTTAGGGCATATAGCTGAGAAAATCCCAATGAAAACAGGAGATTCGGATCAAGTTAGGTTTGTTGCCAAGAAGCAGCTCCAAACTTCAGTCATTTTCCTTAAGGTATTTCTAAATATTTAGTTCCTTAATTTAATCAGTTTTTTCGGTATACTTTTTGGACCAAATATTGTTATATTCCTGAGACTTACACTGTAGAGAAAATTATAGAAATGAGATGAAGGGAAACATATAGAAACTATGTTAGTTAGTCTGTGAACCTAATTATTGCATCACTGTTCACTAAAATGTGAAATCACTGAGAGTAGCCATAACACATATATTCAGATGGTTGATTTTCCAATAGAATCCTGTGAAATTGCAAATTCTCAGCATTTGATAATTTTTCTTCAATTCGTTTTATTAATAGTTGCATATTTTACAGATAAGGAAGTGTGACTGGACAGAACAAGGGGCAGCATTAAAAGCTAGAGTCAATACTAAGTTATCTGTTTACCGAGCTGCAGCATGGGTCCAAGTTAAATGTCTTGCTTCTCTTGACCCAGATATAAAAGCATCCAAGAAATTGTTGCTTGAGACACTAGCTTTGTTCATAGATGCTGCAGAGTCTTGTTTATACTCGATATGGAGAAAGCTGAGAATCTGTGAAGATTTATTTAGTTCGTTGCTTAGCGGTATTTCACAAGTTGCTGTTAGTCGTGGGGGTCAGTTGTTAAGGGTTCTGCTTATTCGCTTGAAACCTCTTGTTCTCACGACATGTACTCAGGTTTGTCTCAATTATGCTTTATATTATTATGATATAAAGGTCTGAGCAACTCGATAAGATTTATGATTTTTTGTACTATGTGCTGAAACAGGCAGATACTGGGAGCAACAGCCAAGGAGCCATGTTTGAGAGTGTCACGAAGACTGGTTGTGAAATTATTGAATTTGGCTGGAGTAAGGACCGGGCCCCAGTTGAAACCTTTATTATGGGATTAGCTGCATGCATTCGGGAGCGAAATGATTATGAGGAACAGGTTAGTCTGTTAGTTTTGTTGCCACGCCATACAAACTATTATTTAATAAATTTTGATGTAATTACTATAAGATGAAAAATTTTATCAAAGTCAGGGGAGTATTGCCAAAGGATGATCATTTGTAAAATAGAGGCAAGCGAGAACCTCACAACTAGTTCGTTGATTGGACACCCTGAACATCTTCGAGAGAAAAAACCTAGACTTTGTGGACACATCTCAACTTCAACGGAGAAAGATCACAAAAGTAATCAGTTTGACCTCGGCCGACAGCCTTAGTCAGATACTTTTTGCTATTTCTCTATTAAAGAACACTTGAAGAACTTGAATGGAGTGAGACCTGTTACCCGTTGGGATTCATTCCAAGGATCTAAGAAGTCACCAATCTGAGAGCACAGTATTATTTCAGAAGACGAAACGATACCAAGTGAATTTTTTGAACATGGAGAATATGGGTACATGCGATGTTTATCAGCTCTATACCAAGCACTCTCGCATTTGGTCAAGTTTGTTTTCAAGACAGTAAAAAGTAATAAATATAGTTCACTGTGCAGTGGCCTAAGTATTTTCACAGTAAACCAATGAATCCTGCTATATATGAAGACTGAAGGATAAGAATATACTGTGGATATATATGTATGGTGGTTTTAGTTTGTGGATATTTTCTGTATAATTTTTTTTAACATCCCTATGCTCATCTATTCGACATGGGTTTCATTTCTAGCCTATCCCAACTTGTTTGGGATTAAAGGCTTGGTTGTTGTTGTTGTATCCCTATGCTAATCTACTTTTCTTCTCTTGATTTTCAGGAAGGCAAAGAGAAACAAGATGTTCCAGTTAAGCAGCTTAATGTGATACGTTTGCTTGCGAATATAAATGTTACTGTAAATAAGTCGGAAGTGGTAGATATGATATTGCCCCTGTTTATTGAAAGCTTAGAAGAGGGTGATGCATCAGCTCCGAGTTTATTGAGACTTCAAGTATGGAATGCCTTTCCCTGAACACTTGCATTTGAATGCTTATTTTTTTTAAATTTTCCTCTAGGCTAGTGACAATATTTTAATAGACTAAAAGGGTGTGTATGTGTGAGTGAGCGGGAGGGTGGGTGGGGGGACAGATAATGGAAGGGGAGTAGAGAAGTAAAACCAGTAATGAGTTGTGTTGCTATTGAAATAACCATTCTTTTCTCTCTTTTCTTCTTCTATGTAGTTTGTCATGATATAAGTTCTAGCAACTAGGCTTTTGATGAACAAGTATCAGAGGTCGTGAAACCATTTCTGTTATGTTAACTACTGCAGATTCTCGATGCGGTATCACGTATGGCCTGCTTGGGGTTTGAAAAGTCCTATCGTGAGACGGTTGTTCTGATGACAAGAAGCTACTTAAATAAACTCTCGACTATAGGATCTGCTGAAAGCAAAATATTAGCTCCAGAAGCAACTACAGAACGTGTAGAGGTACATATATGATCTTGGACTGTCTGGTCCAGGGAGATGAATTTTAAGCTGTAACATATAACTTTCTTGATAATTTATCCTACAAATGGTATGCTCACTGGTTCAATCACATTCTAGACTCTTCCTGCAGGTTTTCTTCTGATTGCTGGTGGTATTAAGAGTCCTAAGTTGCGATTGGACTATCGTCACCGCTTGCTGTCATTATGCTCAGATGTAGGGCTAGCTGCAGAGTCCAAAAGTGGAAGGTGATAACCTATTCGCCTGATAAATCCCTCCATGTTGTTTTGCACACAGTGTGAATATGCCCGTCATGTGGTTCTCCCTGTGCTAATCTAGGGCTGTTTCTCTATAATTGATTATCCTTCTAGCTTTGAAGTTTTCTGAACAGGCCTATGAAATATATTTTCTAGAGGTTCTTTCACCCAAGAAACATCCGCATTTACTTACATGGGCAGTCTAACTATATTATCCAATATATGTGGTTCCCAACACTACCACTCCTTATACTTCAATTTTTGCAGGAGTGGAGCAGATTTTTTGGGACATCTTCTTCCAGCTGTTGCTGAAATATGTTCTGATTTTGATCCGACAGCAGATGTTGAGCCTTCACTTTTGAAGTTGTTTCGCAACTTGTGGTTTTATATTGCTCTTTTTGGATTGGCACCTCCCATTCAGAAAAATCAACTTCCTACAAAGTCAATTTCTACTACACTTAATAGTGTGGGAAGCATGAGCGCAATGGCTCTTCAAGCAGTCGGTGGGCCTTATATGTTTAATGCTCAATGGTGTATAGCTGTTCAGCTTATTGCTCAAGGAACCCCACCTCTTGTAAGTTGGCTGATAATCTCACTTTATCTGAATGTTTGATAATCCGAGACTTCAATTAGCATAGATGATTTTGTTACCTTTGTTACTAGAACCAAGACAATATGTGTGATAGTTTTGTCAATTGCTACGTTGCTTTGCAGGTTGTTAGCTCTGTTAAATGGCTTGAGGACGAATTGGAACTTAATGCTCTTCACAATCCTGGTAGTCGTCGAGGTAGTGGCAATGAGAAAGCTGCAGTAACCCAAAGAGCTGCTCTTTCTGTTGCTTTAGGAGGCCGAGTTGAGGTAGCAGCAATGAGCTCAATCACAGGTTGAGTAAAATTCTAGAGACAGATAATATTTTCACGTAAAATTCGATTACGCAATATTTCTAATCTAGTTGATTGTTGCTTCCTTGCAAAACTTATACGGTTGGAGTTTTGCAATATAATAAGCCCTAGCTGTATGTTTCCCATTCCCATAAAATCTTTTGCAGGAGTCAAGGCAACATATCTACTTGCGGTTGCTTTTTTGGAGATTATACGTTTCAGCAGCAACGGTGGCATCCTTAATGGGGGCAATAGTGTGACTGCTGCTAGAAGTGCCTTTAGCTGTGTGTTTGAATATCTGAAGACTCCCAATCTAATGTCAGCCGTCTTCCAGTGTTTGTCTGCTATTGTCCATAGAGCTTTCGAAACAGCAGTGTCATGGCTGGTATTTCTCCTCTTACAAATTAATGCTCCCCTTGTTTAATTCAGTTTCTTTAGATTACTACATGATGTGTGACAGATGCAATAAGCATTTAGGGTTCTCAGTTTCTCCATCTTATTTTATTCTTCATCAATTTATTGTTGGGTAGTAAAAGCCTTCAATTTTTGTGTAACCAAATATAGCATTGAGGGTTCTTGCTTTTTATCCCCAAGGGTCCCAGGGGATTAGGAATGTAAGATTTGAAATTTTATGGTTGATTGTCCCCGAGATCATAATAGTTCAGCATTTTGTTATTCCTTCTCCCTCACCATTAATATATCTTATTAAGATTAAGAAAAAATTTGCACGATTACGTGTACTGGAAATAAAAAATTCTCGTTGATCTCCTCATTTTTATCACCTGCATTCGAATACTTATTATGGAAAATTTACTATAAATAACCTCCACGGAGAACCTTCCTTTTGTGCTTGTTATCAATATGTTACACATACAATGATATTAATCAATTTTAAAAACTGGGTTTCTAGGAGGAACGAGTGTCTGAAACTGGCAATGAAGCTGAGATAAGGGAGGCTACCCTCTCTGCTCATACTTGTTTTCTCATAAAAAGCATGTCGCAGAGAGAGCAGCATCTCCGTGATATCTCTGTTAGTTTGTTGGGTCAACTTAAAGATAGATTTCCGCAGGTAAATTTGATCTATTAAGTTTTTTTTTCCCCTAATTATTTTTGTAAAAAATTATTTTATACACTAGAACTAAGTTGATATCTATGGAAACAGGTTTTGTGGAATTCGTCGTGTTTGGATTCACTACTATTTTCGGTTAACAATAATATGCCTTCTACACTAGTCAACGATCCTGCCTCAGTAGCTACAGTTCGTTCTTTATATCAGAAAGTTGTTCGGGAATGGATTACTAATTCACTTTCATATGCTCCATGTACTAGCCAAGGTCTTTTACAGGTTTGCTAACAATTCTTTTGTATTTTTTTCTTTTTCTTTTTGCTATATAAAGTAGTCCGACTCATTGTTTGTTATTATACATCATCACTTTTTTCAAAATTGAAAGTTCCACCAAGGGGGCTCTTTTCTTCTCATACATACTCGGTTTATTCATGAGAGAACTAGAATTTATTTATTTCCTTCTGCTATGATCTTTTTGTTTTTCACGAGAATTGAGAGTCTAATGGAGACTTATATTCCATTTTGTCAGTTAAATCGGTGTTTTCTCAGTGCTCCCTGTTCTTTATCTTTTTGTTTAATAACTATATTTTTCTAATTCAGAATAATTTGAAAGTTCTGCTAGTTGACAACCCTCTGTATTTGAATGTTATTCAGCTGCAATGTTATAACATCTTCTTCAAATTCTGTACAAATGTCGTCTTTATCCCGTTTCAGGGCTGTTAATTCTGTCTGTCGCTCACTTTTTCTTTTGATGGAAAACATCACTTTACGTATTTCTTAGGAAAGAAAGACATGATGTCAGTTTATGTTAAGCTTTCATTTACTGGTATTCAAATTTCTTTCAGGAAAAGATTTGTAAAGCAAACACGCGAGAGAATACTCAGCACAATGCCGATGTGGTTTCTCTTTTATCCGAGATCCGTATTGGTACTGGAAAGAATGATGGGTGGATGGGTATACGAACTGCCAATGTTCCTGCCGTTATGGCTGCTGCTGCTGCAGCTTCAGGAGGAGCGAACTTAAGCTTGACTGGAGCTTTGAGCTTCGAGGTGCTCTCCACCGGGGTAAGCAGTGCAACTACTAAATGCAATCATGCTGGGGAAATTGCTGGGATGAGAAAGTTTTATAACAGCATTGGCGGGTTTCAAAATGGTTCTTCACCAATGGGTTTTGGGGGGGTGGGTGCCGGCCTTCAGAGGTTGAGATCAGGTGTGTCTCCTCAACCGGAACCTCCAAGTGAGTCATTTAATGAAATGCTCCTTAAAAAGTTTGTGGTGCAACTTCAACAATTTGTTAACACTGCCGAGAGAGGTGAAGCGGTGGATAAGTCATTGTTTCGTGAAGCATGTTCTAGAGCAACTGCATTACTACTATCAAATCTTGTTAGTATATACTTTACCACTACATTAGTGTTTCAGTGTTTTTTTGTTTGTACCTATCTATTTCGTTATATGTCGTTTTTATAGCTATGTATTAATCTGGTAATTGTCATTCCAGGGTTCTGATTCAAGATCAAACTTAGAGGGTTTTTCACAGCTCCTACGACTTCTTTGCTGGTGTCCAGCTTACATATCAACACCCGACGCAATGGAGTCTGGCATATTTATTTGGACATGGTTAGTCTCTGCTGCGCCTCAACTGGGGTCTCTTGTCCTTGCAGAGCTTGTTGATGCTTGGTTGTGGACAATAGATATGAAAAGAGGGTTATTTGCCTATGAGGTTCGGTACTCTGGATCTGCAGCAAAGTTGAGGCCTCAGCTTGCACCTGGGGAGCCGGAAATGTTGCCTGCTAAAGATCCTGTTGAAGGAATAATTGCTCATAGATTATGGCTTGGATTTTTTATTGATCGCTTTGAGGTGAAGTAGTCATCCAATTATTTGAAATTAATTTTATGCACAAGTTGATTATAGTTTTTTTTTCCTTTCTTTCCCCCCCTTGGCAATGGAGTTATTAGGGGCAATATGCTGGTTTATCACCTGTGCAAACCCCCGATGCTCTCAGTTGAAACCCTCATGATATGAGCTGGTAACTAAAAACACAAGATGCTTGTGCACACGTAGTGAAGTGTTAAATTTTCTAACAGTGGCTTTCTTACTGTGTCAATATTTCTTGGCGGTTCTGAACATGTCTCTTGGATGTGAACTATTTCGCTTGTGTCTTTGCATTTTGTTCATCTCAATTTTGGTAGTTATGTAAAAAATAAGCCTTTATTCTTTAGCTTTTGTAGAGGTATTATATACAGTACTTCACTGCAGGACTTTTCTGATGCGAGGTCTTAATTTTTCTGACTTTTGCTTTCTGGCTTGTGTAGGTGGTTCGTCATGATAGCGTTGAGCAACTCCTGCTCCTTGGTCGGATGTTACAAGGAACCATCAAGTTCCCTTCGCAATTTTCACGGCATCCTGTTGCTACTGGAACCTTTTTCACAGTGATGCTTCTTGGTTTTAAATTCTGCTCTTGCCAGTGGCAGGGCAATCTGCAGAATTTCAGATCAGGGCTGCAATTGTTAGAAGACCGTATATACCGGTGACTATATATTTTTTTCCTTTTTTAGTTGCAGTCGTCAGCTCCGTACAACTTTATCCTTCATATCTAGTATCTTTGATCCTCGTAATCCCTCAGCAATGTTTGAATAGCCTCCTGATTTAGAACTTCTTAAACTGGCATTTTTACTTTCTTGTGATTCCTCTACATGTTTCTATTGCCTGAGTTAATTCTTGATGACTCATGGCGTGCAAAAAAAGATTTGAGCTGTAATCACTGTCTGTAATATGTTTGTTATATGACCATGACAAAGTGTTGACACAAATTGTTTATGTATTAACATTGCCAAATAATTGCTCAAGTTGGTTCCTCGTGCATATTACAGAGCCGCGCTGGGTTGGTTTGCTAATGAACCAGAATGGTTTGACATGTGCGACAAGAACTTTGCTCTGAGTGAGGCTCAATCTGTTTCCTTATTCGTCCATCATCTTTCAAATGAGCGAGTGGATGCCCTTCCATCGGATTCCTCTTCAAAAGGCTCGGTGCGTGAAAATGGAAGTTCTCATGGTGACATGGTATGGATATTTTCCATGAAATATCAAAATGGAATGCATAGCAGAATTTTTTGTTTTATGTTAGCACGGACGCAATTTTCTCTTACTTTTCTCGTATCCTTTGATTTTGAACATCTAGTATTGGCGGCTTATTCCTTCAATTTTTTTTTTCAAGAAGGATCAATATCATCCTGTTTGGGGTAAAATG
>JAJJMC010021197.1:1154-14265 GCA_023531435.1 Papaver californicum | reverse complement strand
AACTTCAAACTAAGTTGTTCCATATATCTTCCAACTAGGTAGTTTAATAGCTATTCCAACTAGGTAGTTTAACAACTTTGCTACTTCAAAAGCTTGATCAACCAACTTCAGACCAATCAAAATCAGAAATCGCTTTTAGCGAGCAAAACAATTTGATCGCTTAAAACCTTAACCAAGCAAATTTAGGTCGAGTTGCTCCATGTATCTATCAACTAAGTATTTTACTTGCTTTAGAATGATTGGTATATCTGAAGCGATTGACATTTTACTTGCTATATTGGTTGGTCTATATGTTAAGCGATCACAGTTTTACTTGCTCCATGTTAGTTGGTCTAAATGTTAAGCAATGAGAAAAGTACTCGCTTTAGGTTAGTTGGTTTATTACTAGAGCGATTGCATGGTCGCTCAAGGCTTTGACATACATGGCTTTGGGCAACCAACGGAGCGAGTGCCACTTTTAGTCGCTATAACGGTTATAGCGACTTAAAAGGGGCTTTAAGCGACTTAAAACGAGTAGTCGCTTAAACCTATTTTTTTTGTAGTGCTTCCAAAGTGATTGTTAAATCACCCCAAACAAACATTGATGAATGAGTTGGACCACACCAACGTGAGAAAAATATAAGCAAACCCTTATGTATTTGTTGATTTTCAAAGTCTCAGATACTCGCACGGCATGAAATATCTTAGCCTTCTCCAAAACCAGCTTCACATGAGGATTCTTCAACATAACCTTGGACCATCTTGCCCCTTTATACAAAAGTGTTTGGAATATCTTAAAGTCAACAAACAAAGACATGTATTCTCTTCTCTCTAAACCACACCTGACAATGCCTTGCGGATAAACATTTTGAGGTTAGGGAGCACTATTGATACTTGGAATAAGGGTACCAACATAATCAAGAGGAACAGCTTCTTCAACAACAATATCAAAGAACTTATCATGGATGTTGGGTACGTCATCCAGAGAAATAACATCAGAATTTTCGCTTCCATCGCGATTGGAACCAGTAGCGGTAGTATCTTCGTAATTGTCAGACATCTACAATGGGCTCAAATAATATCTACTTCATCAATTGAACAACTGTACACAAGTACCAATAAAAGTTGTTATAAACATTAGCATACCTGGTTGAATAACATTTTTACAGTGAAGTCAATAAAAAATTCCTACAGTCAGAGCCAACAATTACGGAACTAGGGTTCACTTATAAAATATGATCAAAAAGAAGATAAGCATTAGCTCAATAGCATACTGCAATTGAATAAACAATGGTAACTGAGGAAGCAATTTAGTACTCACCCTAAAAAAAAGGCACAAAGAGTATCAGAAGAACGTGAAAAAGATATTCACCTATATATATTTCACGTAAGCAACAGGCTCATGTAAAAAAAAGTTACTTGGTCGCCGGAATCCAGCAGAAAGTTATCGGTGGGAGACTGGTAGTGACGTTGTCGGTGGGAGCTTTTGCTGCCGCAAACAGAGAGAAAGAGAGAGGGAGAAATTCATTGGTGGTGATGGAAGAGATAATAAAAAATATATATAAGGTTCATCTCCCTTTTATGGTAATTGGTTTCCAAATTTAGGTCAAACAAGGATTTCCTAATTGAAACCACGCTCCTGTGCTGTACATGGGTCCATTATTGGTATATCCAACATACAAGGGAGAAAACTTTAATATTCCCTTTTATAGTGTTGTTTTTTTCCTAGCTGCAGAAGCATAAAATAAATATGCGCTAATTTCTGACGAGCATCAGAATTATGAACATTACTACTATCTTATATTCCGCAAGAGAATTGGGAACGCATATTCACCTACTGGATAAACTAGCCATATAGCTCTTTGTCACATATATGCACCAGAGAAATTTCAGAGATTTGTGCAACAAAAACCTCGTTATTTCACATAAATCCATGCAGACTATTTGTATAAAACAGAATATACTGATTATACAAATTGCGAATATTCAGAATATAGGATACACCATATCTGAATAGTGGTACTAATTGCGGAGTCACATCAAGCATAGTTTCAAGATTGCAAACTTCCACGGCTGAATCTCTTGAAGGTGTTCTATATACACTGCACAAAAATTAAGCATAAATGCCAAAAATTAAATCTCACAAGACTGAGAAACCCCAAATAGGCCATAATCATGGTCATGGCATTAGTCAATGGCAATAAATAATAACATATAGGCCATAGCCATGGAAACAACAAATACATGCTTTAATAATCCCTAGCCACACTTTTAACACAAATGTGCTAAAACAATAAAGTCAACCAAAGCTACGAAGCTACCAAATCCATGGAATCACGCGTTGGCCGAAACGCTAATGAACAAGGCTACGGATGCTAAAAGGGAATAAGGTACATGCGCTAAAGGGAAGAAGGTTGCGCCACTACCACGGCCCGAGCTTCAGGACCCACACTTCTGCCGGGCCAAGCCTTACGTTCCAATGCTACATACAACGCCAAGCCTTATGCTTCTCCAACGCTCTGTGCAACGCCAATTATACTGCATTCATGGCCATTACTTCTCATGTGCTCTATAACACTGCTGACGCGGCCACTAGGTCCCACGTTGTTGCCACGAATATTATTGGGTCCCACGCTCAAGCTAGCACCATTATTCGCTCAAATAAAGCATTATTACTTAAGTCATTATTACGTCGAAGTTGACATAAAGTCTACCAGAAATATTATTTTTACAACAAGGCTCATGACTTTGAAGCCATGACCCCACTAACTCTTACAAGACATCAAATCATATTACAATGGGGTGATAAAACATGGGGTTTTGGTCTGGCGGTTTACAGCAACATGGGTGTAGCACTACCCCATAGCAAGGAAATTATAAAGTTAGGTTGTGCGGCTGAAGAGATACTGGAGTCATGGTCTAGAAGTTTCCAGAAACTTCCCAGAGACAAAGTGGGCGGTTATTCTACAACCTCCACTTCTCCATATCCCCACAACTACCACTACTTTAAAACAAAAGTGTGTGGTACCAAACATTATAAATAAACTTCTTAGCCAATTTTAAAGGACAGAACAACAACAAGAGAAACAAGCCACAAACGGAGAAGAGATAGAAAATCATTCTCAAACTCTACTATTTTTCTACCGAACCACATAATTCTATATACAATTCCTTAAATTTCCTTTTCTTCCCTCCCCTAAGATCAACCCATCTTCTCTCATTGTAACCGAAGAAGAACAAATACAAATATCCTACTCATTTGGATTTGTTTTGTACGATTTTGATCCTCGAACCTAAAAAGTGCTTCTACGGTACATTGTTTTTCCTAAGAGCAATTTTTAGGTACAAAAAATTGGCGACCAAAGCCGAAGATCAACCTCTCGGTAGAAAAATTCAATTCTTCAAAAATGGTGGATCTTAGGTCAGGTTTAGCAAGTAATCCCAATTTAAGTCCAACAGTCGTTACAAATACTGGTAATTCCAATGGCGGACCCAAAATCCGTTCCTCAAAACACCAGCACTGAAAGAACCAAAACTCCTCTACACCAATAAAAGTGTCAAAGGAAAAAAGCAGGCGCCACCAAACATAGACGATTTAATAAAGCGACAAGAAACCTTGGATGAAACTCAAATATCCTTGGACACCACTCAGAAGGAAGTTCTTACCTTTCTTTAGGCTTTAATGGAGCAGTTAACACCAGAGCAGCTTCGTCTTCAAACGGAACAAGTCAAGAACGCAACTGCAGGCGGTATTAACACGTCAAAAACTAATGCATAATAGAATGATGAAATGTAGATCATCACCAAAAGTGCATCATAAAGGAGCCAACCACAACAAAACTCTCGTGAAGACCTAGAAAGGCTCCTGCGAAATCGTGGAAAGGAAGATTCATCTTCGTTCTATCAACACCAACCCCCATACCCAGAAATTCAGAGGTTTGCACTGCCGAGTGTATATTCATCTCCTACATTCTCATTGTACGACGGCACCGAGAACGCTCGAGAACATGTTTCTCGATTCTTGGAACCGATAGGAGTTCATGAGTATAATCAAGTATTACGGCTGAAATAATTCTCGAAATCTCTTACGGGAAGATCCTACACTTGGTACAAAAACCTTGTTCCCAATAGTATCCATAGTTGGTCTCAGATGGTTGATGTCTTTTATAATAAGTATTTCTTTTTCTCTAAAGAAATTACTCTTTCGGATATGGGAAAAATATTTCAAAGGAACAACGAGCATCCCAGAGAGTACGTAAAGAGGTTCAGAATACAAGCTCTCTACTGCCATGAACAGTACATGACTAACAAAGAATTGGTGGAGCTTTGTATTAATTGTATGATTCCTTATTTGTGCCTTATTAGAAAATTTACGATTCCAAACCTTCTCTGAAATACACGAGGCCGCCAAGAGATAAGCACAACTGCTCCAGTCTTGTTGGAAAGGACACGACCCGCTAAAGAAGAAAATCATGGAGACACTAGTGGGAGAAGACGTATGGTGAACAAACAACATTCTACCCAACACTCCATATGAGTTATCTTTGATGAAGGAGACAAGAGAAAAGTAGCACCTCAATCATCATCACAGTCTAAGCGCACTGCATCAGCTCCGACGACAGCACCAACGTCAATTCAAGGACAAGGATCAGTCGAAGCTCCGCATCAATCGCAACGAAATAAGACAGTCAAACAATCCCGGATTTCCCCTTTCCCATGGAAAAGGTCCCCGAGTTGTTAAAACTATGGGTACAGAATGAAGCTATCAAGTTACTACTCGTGCGACAACCACCTACTGAAGAGGATATGTCAAATCAAAAATACTGTCACTTCCACAGGTTCGTCAACCATGCTACCAGCGAATGCAATGGCTTGAGACGCATATTCAGAGAAAAAGTCGAATCAGGAGAGACAAAGGCTCATTCAAAGCTTCGCATCAAATGCAACGAAATAAGACAGTCTAACAATCCCGGATTTACCCTTTCCCATGGAAGAGGTCCTCGAGTTGTTAAAACTATGGGTACAAAATGGAGCTATCAAATTACCACCCGTGCGACAGCCACCTACTGAAGAGGATATTTAAAATCAAAAATATTGTCACTTCCACAGGTTCGTCAACCATTCCACCAACGAATGCAATGGCTTGAGACGCATATTCAGAGAAAAAGACGATCCATGAGAGCTATGCTTGGGGACTGAATGTGTTCACAAAGATCCCCTACCTGTCAGGAGTTTCACTCTTTCTGGAGATTCTGTCAACATAAATGTCCAATCCATGATACAGCGCATATGTGAACTTTTTTACCGATCGAAGGCGCAACGCAAAGATATTTTCACTGCTCTCAATCGTGTTGTATCAGGCAAGCGTCTACCGTTCACCAAAAAAGATAGTGACTTCCCCAACATCACTCCAGAAGACATAGTCGTCAAACATAATGAGAAACCTAGCTGGGGATACCAAGTTCGAGGAAACCCTAATTGATGCGGGCACTAATTTCAATATCATCACTATCAAGACTCTGAAATTTGCGGGAATTTTCAGGCACGAGGCTATACATTCGCCAACAATAATTAAGAATGTTGAAGGGAAGTCCAGGAGTGCTTATGGCTACATCACTCTTAAAATAAAAATGGGTGACACCTGAGCATATACAAGGTTTCACAGTGTTAAAGAAGATCCAGATTAGAACATTGCTCTGGGATGCCATGTGGTCCACAACAACAAAAAAATAACAAGTGTATGCCTCTCCCAGCATCAGTACCTCCAAGACTCTCAAACAATCCAGCAAATCCTGAGGACGACCTATCAGACGAGTTTCGTCGCACAATAGAGCTGAACATGGAGCAATTACCAGAAGAGGACGCAACATCATATGTCCAAAGGTTCCGCACACAAGTAAGTCATGTTCAATCAACTTCTTTCCAACCATCCAAAAATCTCAGTTGCAGACTTCAACTCCCGAGACAGCCTCTCAACTTCATATTTATCCTTAGTCATTGTCTTCAAGCTTGGGTTCATACCTCTATCTTACAAATGCATCTCAGTAACTTCAAAATGACGACGAAGCCATGCTACATTAAGCTTAGCCATTTCGTCCGCGTCCAAAGCATCTTTCCATTCTTGATGTACTATCTCATATAATTCTCTACAAGGAAGAAAAATCATCTCATGCACAGTTGGGAGTAACAGAGTCAAATCATTCTCCGTAGTACGGGGGTTCTAGGGGTTACCTACGAAATGGCCGAACTTCTTCCATACTTTGGTATACATCATGAGAGGACAGAAAGTAAGGACACCAATGTATACATAACCAAGTCGAGTCCTATCAAACTTGAAGTCAAAATAAACCCAGCATTCGGATATTCAACCGGTACATTCTCCATCATATCATCATT
This sequence comes from Papaver californicum, assembly GCA_023531435.1. NCBI lineage: Eukaryota > Viridiplantae > Streptophyta > Magnoliopsida > Ranunculales > Papaveraceae > Papaver > Papaver californicum. The sequence goes on along the minus strand of JAJJMC010021197.1, from coordinate 7,890 downwards.
CTGTACAACGGTGTCATCCAGAGTGTTTCCTTCAATAATCACATTCGGAAGAACTTTACCATGATTTATAGGTGGAAAGGATGCATCACAAGCGTCACGTCTCATGGTAACCTCCAATTCTTTATCTATAAATTCATCTCTTTAATCTATCTCTTTTCCCCCTAAAAATAGAGACATTGTAGAGATTATGTCTCAAGCATAATGAATTGAAGCAAAAATCATGGAATTCATAAAATTTGTACACTAGCAACCTAAAACATCCATTAAAAAGTGTTTTGGGTCATGACATCGTTTTGTAAAAATATCGTCAAAAACGTTTTTACACTACTTTCTAGAAGAACTGAAACTGGCGCTAATTGGTAAGGAATTTGGGGGTGATTTATATTCCAAACTATTCATATGTATGTTTATTAAAACATGATAAAAAATTTATGACAAACGGAGAAGCGAGATAATAAGGGCAGACAAAACGGTTGATTACATGACAGCTGAGAAACCTACAGAATTCTTCCTGGAAATGTTCTGGATGCATGGTGTAAGGTATTTTTTACCCTATCAAACGGAATCCAAATTCATAAAATATTTTTGGACAAGTTTTCTTTATCTCTTATCTAAATAATGAGAGGTCAAACACCTCATCCCGATACGGCAAGAAGACCTGAATCTGAATTTTTCTGACAGCGAAAATCGCCAAAATTCCACATGAAATCATGCATGGTTTTACATGTTTTGGATTTTAAAAATTATAATTATGTCATTGTGATTCTAAAAAAATGAAGGAGACTTACTTGGAGTTGCGACGAGTCATTAGGAGCAGAACGTGCCTCGTAATATGATTCATCACCAAGTCCTTCATTCTCGACCTTGGGTTCTTCAACTACTTCACTATGGGAAGATTTCTAAAGTCCCTGGTCATCTGTATCTTCTTCCTCAGAGCTTCCAACCACAACTGTGCCTTTTATCATCGAAGTATTCATATCACTAGTCATCTCAGCATAATGGTTACTCACAGGAGCCAGAATTCATCAAATTCAACAAGATACATAATTGTTATTTCTAAATAAAGTTCTACTCACAACATAAGCAGCTGAAGCACCAAGAATGGATGGGATGCCAAATCCAAAGGGTCGAACGCTCAAATCACTCTGACAAGTCACGTTCCCAAGCTATATAAACATGCTCATCAGAGTAAAATACAAATATACTAAATACAAAAAGAAGACTGAGAGAAACACAAGACACTTACTTTCTTCAAAGGACGGTCTCCACTCCCAGACATAATCAGTCGTGGCCTTTTTGTCCTAGACTGAAGAGTATCATTCAATACGCCATTAGACATGAAGTGTTCAGGGAACCACGACTGCAAGAGGAGAAATTAAACATTTAATTACTGGATAAAAGATAGTAATTAAACAAAAGATAGGTTTGGAATACATGTGTCAAGCTGACGATCGAGTTACGCTTCAGTTCAGAAATGATCTTCAAGTTCGACTGAAGTTCTAAATCCTTTGCAGAAGGTTCGCGGTGAACATCAGAGGGACTACTCAACATAAATTTCTTGGAAAGTATAAGTTGTTCATTCCTGAAACCAGCATACTCATTAGTAACACTTGTTTTTCTGCTGGCTTTGAGAAAAGGAATACTTTGACCAACGATACTATGGGCACCCTTAGAACCCTGAAGCACGTCTATGGAAGGAATCTCAGTAAGATAATAAGGAATGGATTGATCAAAACCCATTTTCCGAGCTGCCCTATCAATATGGTAGCACTGAATAATGCAACTATCAAAACAAATGGCAAAAACAAATCATGGGATACAACTAACCATGAAAGTAGCTTCACCATCAGTAGCAATATTACTCTCATCACTTGGACCGGAGCGTAGAAAAACATTGTACCTCTCAGCAAAAGTTTTCGATTGAATCACCTGAGGAAGCTTCAAACTCCGAGGTATGAAATCCATTTTTTTCTCAATATTCATCAAACTGATAAGACTAACAGGAGAAGGTTTCTTCTTACTCTAACGAAGTATTTTAGCATACTCTTCCCTTCGCTCGAAAAAAAAAGGACGAGTCTTTGGTGCATACTCAGGAAAATGCTCCCAAAGCCAGGCTTGCATGAATATAACATGGTTAAAAGATTTTATCTTGGCATAACAATATAAAACTTCATTTCGAGAGTGATAATATCTAAATAAGTATATAAAGTGCCAAGAAACAAATTACCAAGAAGAAAAGTCTTTCCATTGGCAAGCAAAACAGCAAGTGGAACAAGTGGAGCCTTCATTTGACCTCCAGGAGAATCTTCAAATATTTCTTTAGAGAGCCAAAGTACAAGGAACGCAGCAATACAAATAGGATGATCAATAGAAAGACCATCAGCGCTTGTGCTACCATTCCACCAGTAGTTATCCCAAGCTGTATAATTCAAACTATTGCAACGACGAGATTTCCGCAACTTCACCATCTTCAGAAAAAAGTGAGTTCCATACATCTTCTCCTGCTCAGATAATGTGGGAATGCTACCAATAACTGGTAATTGCATCAAGGAAGCCACATCTTCACTACAAGAAAAACGGGCTTAAGCGTCTAAATCTTAGCAAGAGCTCGGAAATTTAGTCGCTTAAATAGTTTAAGCGTCTAAAATTGCAACTGCCAGAAATTTTGGCGGCAATAAACATGTGTCCACTATTATTTAGCAACGAAAAAATATACTTAATCGCTAGATCCTTTGTTCAAGTAATTTATAGCAACTAAAATAGTGATCTTGTAGCTATTTACTTTGAGGCACCGACTCGTAGCAATAAAAAAATAAATTGGTTGGTCAAACCTCTCTCAGCAACTAAGTTTGAGCCACAACCAAATATGTTTAATTGGTAGATCCGTTTTTCAAGTAATTTATAGTAGCTAAAAGTTGATCATGTAGCTATTCAGTTTGAGGCACCGACTCGTAGCAACAACAAAATAAATTGGTTGCTCAAACCTCTCTCAGCAACTAAGTTTGAGCCACGACCAAATATGTTTAATTGCTAGATCCGTTTTTCAAGTAATTTATACCATCTAAAAAAGTGATCATGTAGCTATTGACTTTGAGGAACAAACTCGTAGCAACAGAAAATGAATTGGTTGTTTAAACCTCTCTCAGCAACTAAGTTTAAGCCACCACCACATGTTAAAAAAGAGAATTACTTGATAAAACTTCTCCCAGCAACTAAGTTTAAGCCTCCACCATCATTTCAAAAGAGAAGTTTTTTAATGTAGACATTTAAGAACTTAGTATTAATCCAACAAACTTATTAGGATTTATTTATGGGAACATGAAAACTCGTTTAAATCAATATTAGGATTTATTTATGGAAACATGCAAACATATTTAAATCAGTATTTTAATTCATTGTGATCAAATATTTGGATGTACAAATTAAATTTTTTAACATGAGTCGTTTAAATTGACTATAATTAAGCTTTTTTTAAAAAAATTATCAAGCTTTTAACAATAAAAAATGCTTTCCTCGGTTCAGAATTTGTTGAGAAATGTCAGGTAAGATACATGCCACTGCCAGCACTCCTGGATCATTTCTAGAGTGTTTAAAAAATGATAATTTCACAAGACAGCAGGATGCGTATTATTCTTTTTTTTGTTTTTGTTTTTTTTTTGTTAATAGCAATCATAATCTATTGAATCAGGAAAAAAAGAATCAGGAGAAACTAAACTAGGGCCAACGAACTCACAGATACCGGCACATTCCAAGATGTTTCAGTGATTCCTCTATATAAAACAAGGTGATCCTTCCAGGTCACACATTTGACAAAAAGCACGCTAAAACCAAGTAATACTTCCAGGCAAGACGTTTGAGAAAAAGCATGCTAAACTCACAATCCTTGCAACTCAAAATCTAGTACCAACTTCAACAGGGAACTAATGCTTAACACTAAATTATATATCATTATTCATCCGATTGAATGTTATGTAAACAATTGATATTCATGGTTGTGGAACAGTCCACAGTGGCATGCAAATAGACTGTCAGCCAGGATTCCAATTTCATCTCATTATAAATTTAAAGTCGTATATATAAATCTGCAGGAAGTTGTAATGAGAGGCTAAAGTTTGTTTCTCTTGATTAAAACGAAGTTGTACGTCCTTAGCATCCCGCTCCATCTTCTCCCTCAAATCACGAACTTCGTTCTCTAGATTCAAAAAACAGGAATTGCTGGCAGATAGTAATCCTTCTTTTATCTTCAAGTATAGATCGAACATTGGAAAGATCACCTTGAGAAGAACCATCTACTTCTTCGTTAGCATCATCACATAACTTTATATTTTGCATCAACTTCTTCGTTAGCAGCATCACATAAAAGTTGGACTTTATCTGAATCGATTCCAATGACACTGACCATGTCACTTTCAGCTGCATCTGCTGCATCCTGGCATTAGCTTCATGGTTTAGGAGCGGGACCAAACCCCTTTGGAGCTGTTCACTCACAAGAAAAGAAAAAACAGCATTCAGGAGAAAACATTATTGAAAGTAAATTGGGAATATTCATATAGATGTTTATCTCAACGAAGCATTCCTAAATTTACTTTAAGCAAACCTAAAATGATTCTTAATATCATGACGCTGGATAAAGATGTCTTATCCACTTATAGATTTGGTTAATGGTTTTTATCTTCTGGAGATCAGGTTTTTTGCTTTAAAAAAAAGATTTATCAAAAAACAAAAAAAAAAAACAGTGCAGTTACAAGAACAGAGTCAGACCTTGGTACTTTTCCTTGACGGCATGGATCGCACTCAGTAACCTGTCGAAGAGCTCTTGCAAAATCCTTAAAAGTTGCCTCAGTAATATGGTGAGAATTTTTTCCAGCAAGCTTCACTCAACACAAATTGGAATATTATGTTACAAGGGGAACAAGAAAAATTTCCAGAGTGTAATAGTGCAATGTAGAAACTAAGATGATACCTTGATCCAACAAGCACCCTCATTGGAATGTCCAATTCGGCTAAATAGTAAATAAGTTTGATTTGTTTAACAATGCTAACATTTAACACTAATATTCAAGGGCATTACCTGTCGGATATTCAGGGTCATTCCAGAGGTATTCATCAAAGGCGTAACAGTTACGAACCTTATGGAAACACAAGAATTACTCCTTATGATAACATAAGAATTACTCAGCTATTCAAATATACATCTATAAAATTTCAAATCTCAGTGGTTTCCAGCACTCAAGTAAATGTCCATGAACAAAAGAAACATGTAGAATGCTATGACACTTGGGACATGGGATGAGGTAACCTTAGCAGATCCACATAAGAGTTTGAAAGCTTTGCGAATGTAACTAAGAGCTATGGATAACCCTTAACATATATCTTTAAATACAAATTGAACTAATTAAATCGCATCCCTTTCGAACAAGACAACTATTAAAACATCATTAACCAATTGAGTCCCTCTAGTCCTCATAACCCAAATTCTATTCACACCTTAATTCATGATCATTCTTTCCAAAACTTCAATCACTCAAAATAAAAATTAGAACGATACAAGCCCACACCCCATCCTTTCAAACCCTAAGTCGCTCCTGAATAACTTCTCAATAGTATTTCAAGAGGGCAGCAGATTGCTTAGTCCTCCACCAGGTTTGGTTTTATTTCCCTTAACCCTGTTCCTTTAATGTTTCAAAAATCAAGAACTAACTTAACAGAGACTCCAACATTTAAATCGTTTGAGACGTTCAACTAATCAACAAATTCTTACACAGCAGTACAAGTATCATTCTCTATCTACAGTTAGTTGGTAACATATCCCGAATTCATATAGCTAACAAACATTCTGTAATCAAGGAAGAATTTCCCTATCTAGTACAATTCACAAAAAAATAAAAAACCTACAACAAAAGAGCTTTAAAAAAGCAAATTGATAATTAATCAAATTCATTGATCAAAATTTATACTTTGAGCCATCAGTTTTGACCAGTAAAAAAAAACGAAGAATATACCTTTGTTCCTTATATTCCAAATTGGAAAAGACGAATATTCTTAGATCGAAGAAATTTACAATTCTCTTCTAGATACAGTTCCGGACACAAACATCTACATAAACCCCACAAAAACTCATTAACAAAACCAACCAAAAACCCTAACAAAAAAAAAGAAATCAAAAGAAAAGAAAAACAAGTTATTCCTGCACATAAAGAGGTCTGGAACCCAAAGAGCATACAATAAATCACGAGCCCATTGTTCTTCCTGCACAAGTCAAACAAGTTAAAATATGCATGGATTAATATAAGATCCCTTCACAGACAAAACAGATAGATACTCATGAAAAAAAATCTTACAAAAGTGAACAAATTACAAAAGATGACATCAATAAAGCATCCAACTATACCTTTCCATGATTCTTCCTTAGATCTAGGAACTCAAAAATATCGGCATGCCATGGCTCCAAATAGGCAGCAAATGTACCTAATCTTTCTTTAGATAATCTGCAGTCGTCGTGATGGTGTTGAATGATCCAGATTCGTGGTGGTGGTGATGTTGCAGTAGATGGAACTAGTTTTTCTCCTAAGGCGGCTCAAATTGGAAGAGAGACAAAGATAGAGAAAAACAAATACTGAAAATGAAGAGATTTTTTTTTTAGGGTTTTAAAAACAAAAATTTAACGGTGGATAAGACACCTCATACGGATCATGGAAAGATTTTGATGGTCCAGATTCGATGTTGGATGCTCATA
>JAJJMC010021186.1:0-18341 GCA_023531435.1 Papaver californicum | reverse complement strand
AAAGACGGGATAGTAGCCGCTTCTGTGATGCTTGAAAAGAGAGTTTTCGACTAGTATTTATTGGAAAAAGGAATAATTAGGTTTCAATTTTTCCTCGTAAAACCATGGTTTTCTCTTTCTTGTAAACAATTCTAGTCAAAACCGAAAAAGGAATTCTCCCATAAATAAATCTCTAAAAAAATATCTTTGGTCAATTTCCTTAAAATAGACGTGCAAAAATATATTTATTAAATAAAGATCTTGGTTGACGTTTCACAAGCATACTAGCATAATCCAACAAGCCCACAATTATTGGCATGTGAACAGGTCTCTGCTCCCACATACATGCTTGGTAGCTCCAGAGTCTACCCACCAGTTCCTCACATTGGTTACCCGATTGACTTCAGACACCATAGCACAAAACTCTTCCTTATTCTCAGCAACCAAGTTAGCATTATTCTTCACAAACTCCACAAACACAGAAAGCACCCCTAATCTTAGTAATGCTAGATTCAGGTTTACGAAACGTACCTTTATTGTGAGGACTCTTAGGGTTGCGTTTTTTATTCTTACCTTTTCTAGATTTGGAAGATTTGTGTTCAGTCATATGAGTCTTATTTGTTATGTCTCTTACAGATGAAACATTTTTTTTTTGATGCATAACATTTCTTCAACTTGAATCTTCTTTCCCAATTCTACCATGCTGACTTCACCAGTTTCATGTCTCAACTTCCTCTATCCTTAGTTATTATGCTAGGATTGGTCATTGGGGGTCTCTAGAAAGTCCGTTTTTTGAAATTGATGATAGATTCAAAGGGGTACGGGTAGTTTATTTATCTCCAAGAAGAGATGAAATGAAGAAGGTAATTTCTTAATCACAGCTGATACTTGAAACATCTCATCAATAACCATACCTTCAACAAGTATTTCGTTAATGATTTTCTGAAGTTCAAGGAATTAATCAACAACAGTCTTATCATCGTCATCTTGTGTTAGTACCTAAAATTTGATTCTAGGAAAAACAATATATTGTAGAAGTACTTTCTTTAGATTCGGAAATCAAAATAGCCGTACTGCTCTGCTTCGGTCACAAGGATAGAAAATGGGTTGATCTTAGAGGAGGGAAGCAAAGAAAGTTGAAAGAATTTTTGTGTTTAATTGTGTGTAGAGATGTAGAACTATTGAGAAAATAACAGAGCTTGAGAGAATGCTAAGCTTGTTGGGTTTCTGAAATGGGCTAACCAGCCTATTTAAATAGTTTTGGAACACACGTATCTTCCTTGTAAAGTAGTGGAGGTAGTGAAGAGATGGAGTCATGGACTCAAAACCCCTTGAATAATCCCCCCATGTAATTGTTTTGACTTCTCGTAGAAGTTAGTGGAGTCATGGACTCAAAACACATGAATAATTCGTGAGCAAAGGATAATGCTTGCACGAGCAAGCGTGAAGGGATAGCCCTGGAACAATCGAAGAGAACGAGGAGAAATAGGAAAAAGGGGTGCTAGCAGTGCCAGCGATGGAGTTAGCACTGGGCGTGGCGCTAGCGCTGCTTGCCCCTGGAGTTAGTACTAGCGCTAGCACCATTAGGGCCTGTTTGGCGCATGCTTTGTTAGCTTTGTTGGCTTTTTGGCATTTTTTCTAGCCTTTTGGCACATGTGTGTGCTACTCATTGGTGTTGGGAGTGTGGCTAGGGTTCGATAAGGCTTCTCAGTCGCATGAGATTATATGTTGGCATTTATGCCTATTTTTTATGGAGTGCATACAAAATATTTTCAAGAGATTCAACCGTGGAAGTTTGGAACTTAAGATGATGTTTGATGCGACTCTGCAATTAGATGGTATGATGCATTTAGTAGCACATTTATTCGAGAATAATGTAAAACCCCAGAATGACCATTGTGCCCTTTTTGCTCGACTTTTTAGTAAAATAACTATTTTCCCCTGGTCTAAAACTTGAAGAATATGATTTTTCACCTTTAATTGTAAAACGGCCATTTTACTCCCTGATAAATAAAATTACGATTTTACCCTTGGTCTTAAAAATTACCCAAATTGATTGTTTTACTCTTTATTAAAAACCCACCATCTACATTAAGAACCCTGCTTAGCGGGAGCGAGTAATGTTGCGTGGTAAGCACTAGATGGTGGTCTGCAGACGAAGTAAAATATGGCTTTTATTGTTCATTGGTTAGATATTACTAGAAGAGTAGCAGTTGGCTGAGCAAGTTTTGCTCTTTTTGCGACTGTACTCTTTGGTATTTGGAGTATTCTTCTTCCACCATAACAACAACGGGAAGGTATTTGGAACATTAGTGAGTTGTAGAGAGTATTGAAGAAATGATGCCGTGAACATTAAGATGATGTATTTAGGCAGTGATTCGTCGGCCACCGACCACGAAGATGAATGTTGTCCATGAACATTAAGATGACTGTGGAGGCAGTGATTCTGCCAACAGACACGAAGATGAGTGTTAGCCGTCAACACTAAGATGAGTATGAACTTGATCATTGATATTCAAGGAATTCAACCATGGAGGTTTTGCGACTTGAAACAAGTTAATTCGTGACATAAAATGCTTAAATTTTATGTAGTGCACACAGAACATATTCAAGAGATTCATCTTTGGAAGTTTGCAACTTGAGATGATGTTCGATGCGGCTCTGCAATTAGATGGTATGCATATCATTAGAAATCTCTATTCAGGAATGGTATATTATCCATTCCGAATGCATGTTGTGATTCTGCAATTCGGATGGTATGCATCTAATTTAGCGATCTTTATTCAGATATGGCATAGCCTCTATTATGAATGTTCGTAATTTTTTTTTTAGATGGTATTCATCTAATTTGGCGATCTTTATTCAGATATGGCATAGCCTCTATTCTGAATATTCACAATTTTGTTTTTAGATGGTATGCATCTAATTTAACGATCTTTATTCAGATATACAATGACCTCTATTGTGAATGTTCACAATTTTGTATAATCATCGTATTCTGTTTAATAGTTTGAATGAATGCACATGAAATAACGAGGGTTTAGCTGGGTAAAGCCCTCAAAATTCTACCATATATATGCAAAAGATATGTGGAATGAGTATAAGGAATTCAACTATGGAATTATTGCAACTTATAACTGGGTCAATGTTATGTACAGTCAGAAATCATCTGGACAGGAATAACAACCGTTACCAGTGATATTCTGAAGACGTTATTGCTCTATACTAATGGTAAATCCATCTAGGAGCCGTCTAATCGTTATCGATTCTATACGAAAGTGGAACAATATAATATATAGAATATTTAAAGCTCAAAGCTGAGAGACTCTAATATTGCCATTATAAACTTTGTTTGAAGAAGTTATCTGAAATTTCCAGTAGCAAGGGTTTCGTTCTAAAATAAAGTATGGATTTCAAAAGTTAAGTTTAAGGGTATTTTCTTAGATCTATTTCCTTCAGGCATGTCCTTCATGTATACTTGGGATTTGGATATATTGACTCCCCCGTGAGTAAGTAGCAAACATCAGCATTTGAAGTTTGAGTATGCAACATCAAGTGTCAGAATGACAAGAAGTATATGGTAGACAGAGCATCCAATGATGAAGACTAATTATAGCTGGTGACAGCAAGGTCGGGGACAATGGAAGTCAATAAGGGAGAGCTGATGATAGACTGAAACTGCAGATGAGGCGGATCCTCATATTTCTTGGTGTAGGTTTAAGCACATCGATTCACAAATTGATGTTGTAGGGAATAAATGGTTGATGAATCCGGTTATGAGGATGTTATTATTAATAATAGTGTTGATGCTGGACCACGGCTGGTTGTTGCTCCAGAGACAAAACCATGGTAATCTAGGCGTCGACGTAGTCTTTGATTCTTCATTCAACGATCCCCTGGAGTCTTATGAACGCCGTGACTTGAATGTGAAGTGGCTTCATCACAGAATTTAAGATGTTGAATCAGATAGCAGAGTCTCACTATAGATATGATTGGTGAGGGGGAAAGTCTCTCAGTCGTGCGGGGCTACGATGTTGAGAAGTTCATGATTTGTTTCCTTCAGTACTGTCATTAGGTTGCACTGACTTAGCTCTGGGGATTACATTAATCGAAATGGATTCTTCAAGTTGTTCTTTCCAACAAGGTCAAGTCCCCAAGTGTAGCTAATAGGTGTTCATTCACTTGATAAAAAGATACATGTTGAAATGATCTGTGACATCCATGGATGAATGATGCTGTATTTGCTTTAGGAGTATTGCTTCAACGACTTCAAAGTTTGAAATCCCTCCAAGTAACATAAAGATGGATCGTCTATTAAAACGCTCTGGATTAAGATTTCGTGAGTTATGATGATGGAGGAACCTTGCTAGAGCGTAGCCATGTTCGTCTTAGGATCACGTCTGTTAATACCTAAAAATAGTCTAGGAAACAAAATATACTGTAGAAGTACTTTCTTTAGATTCAGAAATCAAAATCGTACAGAGCAAGCCTAAACCACGATAGTAGCTGTTCCGTTCTGCTTGGGTCACAAGGAGAGAAAATAGGTTGATCTTAGGGAGGGAAGCAAACAAAGTTGAAGTAAATGAGTGTGTTGAATTGTGTGTAGAAAGATGTCGAACTATTAAGAAAAATAACAGAGCTTGAGAGATTTGTAAGCTTGTTATGTTTCTGAAATGGGATGAGTAGCCTATTTATAATAGTAAAGAGTACACACGTTTCCTTGTAAATTTGTGAAGATAATGAAGAGATGGAGATGTGGGAGTTGTGGGATTAATTGTTTAACCGCGTTGGAATCTTCAGGAAACCATTACTCTATTACTTCGTTACCTACTTCACACTTTCTACGACTTTGTAACTTACTTATCATGGGATGTCGTTTCACCAATGTTGCTATAACCGCCAGACCAAAACCCCATCTTTTATCCCCCCATTATGATTTAATAACTCGTAGAGTTAATGGAGTCGTAGACTAAAAACACATGAGTTCGTTGTGCAAGGCTGACACGAGCATAGGGGAAGGAGTGAAGAGCTGAAAGACTCGCAAAAGAGGAAAGAGGAGAAGGAGCATTGACGCTTTGGATGGTTAGCGCTGCTGGCAGCACCACGCTAGTTCTAGCGCTTTGGCATAGCGCTGCTGGTAGCGCTAGGCGCTAGCGCTGATGCTAATGCTACCACTAGCGCCAATGCTAGTGCTTCTGTTAGCACATTTAGTGCTTGTTTGGTCCGCACCCTATTAGCTTTTGAAATTATACTTGACGTGACTCTGTAATTAGATGGTATGCATCTAATTAGTGTTTCGTTCATATATGGCTTAACCTCTATTCTGAATGTTCGTAGTTTTGTATAATCAACGTATATTGTCTTATACAAATAGTTTGCCTAGATGCACATGAAATAAAAGTGTTTAATTAATTATAGCTCTGAAATTTCTGTGGTGCATATATATATATATATATGTGAAAAGAGCTACATAGCTAATTTGGCCAGGAGCTGAATATCCCTTCTCGATTTTCTTACAGAATGTGGGATAAGAATAATATTCATAAGTCTGATGCTTGTTAGAAATTAATATATATTTATTTCATGTTTTTTTTTGTAGCTTAGGCAAAGAAGCAATATTATAAAGGGGAGTATTACAGTTTTCTCCCTTGTCAAAAACTCACCATCAACATTTAAGTCCCCTGCTTAGAGCAGAACGGTAATGTGTTTCGTGGTAAGCACTAGATGGTGATACCAATACTGAGGTGCTGATGATGGCAACGACTACAACTCTTGCTGTGATAGAGGTGCGGCTGATCTGCACGTGTTGAACTAGTCATTGGGTGAAGCTTGTCACCTTTATTTTGATAATGGTCGGTCATGTTCCTTAGAGGCATGGCTGGGTTGCTCATGCACGTCACGTGCTGAACTGGTCAACGAGTGAAGCTTGTCATCTTTCCCTTAATAACGACCGGTCCTGGAGCCTTGGTCAGCAGTCGCGCTTAGATCCGTTCTCCTCGGGATAAATTCCAGGAAACCCCACTTATTTTAATTTTAGGGCTTCCCACCTTGCTTATTTAAACAAGTAGATGGCTCTAGCCACTTCCACTTCTATTCTTCTGGCTTTTCACCTTCATTCTTCCCAGAACTCAGAACAATCTCAAATCATTGCAACATGTCTGATAACAATGGTATCTCGAAACAAGGTAGCTCTTATTTCAAGCGTAGTACCTGGATTACAAGTTTTGTAAGTTTCTCTTTACTCCCAAGCTTTCGTATATAATGATTATGGTGGAAGCCTGAACATGATTTTATTTTTGGTTTTCGTAGGTTTCTCGGGATAAGAAGATACCAAAGAGGCATACAAGCACTAGGAGCTTCAAAGAAATGGTAAGAAACTTTTTTCTCTATTTTTTTTAAACCGCCCATTTTATTTTATTTTTGTATGTATTGTTACTTGTTTGGTTGTAGCAGGATGGAGATTAGACATGCTGGGGTTGAAGAAAATGAAGAAGTATTACCAACAAATATTAGAGTGAATGTTGAAGCCCGCTTTAAGAGTTTCTCCAAAATCATGGCTTCCCTTGCAAATGTTGACTCGAGCCTTCCCCTTCATGATTATCCCAACGCCGGGCTCCCCTTTGGGTTAGAAATGGATTCAGCATCTCGGAAGTATGAAGTAGCGGGAGGATTTGTTGTGCCAAAATACCATGTAGATCTCTACACAAAGATATGGAAGAAGTATGAGCATATTGCTACAACGTAGCTGGTGAAGAGTCATATTCCCATCCTTGTAACAGCCGTCGCAAGACTCCTCCCGATTATTTCTAAAATGGATGATGCGCTTCCGTATACTGTTATAGACTTCAAAATCCAAGAATGGGATGAGATGTTGACTAATTGTGAGGGTCTTCGTTTCAACGTAAACTGGTTGTGTCAGCATTTGGAGAGTGTCAAAGAGGCTCATGCAGCAACTTTGGTAGAAGGGAAAGCCTTGAAGGAAGAATCCTCTAAAATTGAAAATTGTCTTGATATCTTCAGACTCGTTCAGAGAAATATGATGAGAGATTGGGAAAATTACATCATCGCAGTTACCCTGTACTCAAAGATCTATTTTAGGCTATAAGATAGTTAGCAAAATATTCTTGTACTTCTTATTTATTTATTTTGGGTTTTGAATAATTTAAATAAAGGATATTTCTGATGAATGTAATGGGTTTTGAATTTGAAAGTTTAAATATATGTTTTGAGTTATATCAGACTTGAGAAAGAGATGATAAGAGTGTTTTAGGCATAATATGCCTTGAGCCATTTACCGTTAATGACTGTCCCTACAACTTCTCTATTCATATTAACCAGTTTGTAATATCCGATTGGCATGGCCTTGGAGATCACATAAGGCCCTTCCCATTTTGGAGCAAATTTCGGAGCGGACATATCTTGTCGAATATGCTTAGATGTCCTAAGCACCAGATCCCCTACTTGAAATACTCGTGGTTGTACTGCCTTATCGTAAGCTCTGAAGATCCTTTGTCGATAAATCTCCGCATACTTTTCTGCTTTGGCTCGACTAGATTCGAGTATGCCTAACTCCGCTACTCGAGAACTGGGTATTTCGGATTCATCCCAATAAACTCCACTTGCTGCTGCAATTCTGGCTAACGGCACTTTAATCTCTGCAGGTAGAATTGCGTCGGCTCCATATACAAAAGAATATGGTGAGCTCTTTGTAGAACCCTTCAGAGAAGTTCTGTATGCCCACAAAGCCATATGCAATTGTTCATGCCATGTTTTTGGATGGTCGTAAACAGTACGACTTAAAATTCTGATGAGAGTTTTGTTGGTGCTTTCAGCTTGCCCGTTCCCTTGGTGCGGAGAATACCTGCTTGATGCCATAGATTTTGAGTAATTTTTGCACACATTTATTTGCAAATGGAGTTCTGTTGTCTGTAACAATGTGCTTTGGTACCCCAAATCTACATATGATGTGTTCCTTGATGAAGGCGGTTATTGTTGTTCCAGTCGTACTTTTTAGAGGCACAACTTCGGCCTATTTTGTGAAATATTCCATGGCAGTGAGTATGTATTTTTGTTGCTTTGACGAGGATAGATTTATTTTACCAATGAGATCCAGTCCCCAGCTGTAGAATGACCAAGGGCTGCTTACCGAGTGAAGAAGAAGGCAAGGTGTGTGGATGAGATTTCCATGGATTTGACATTGGTGACATTTCTGAACAAATGCAGCCGTATCGTCTTCCATGGTCGGCCAGTAGTATTTCTCATGGATTTGGAGAAATAATTTTCTCTTTCCTTGATGTTCTCCTTCGTGCATTTCCTTCAGGATAATCTGGATGTCTTCTTCTGCCATACATCGCAACAAATCTCCACCAAAGTTTTTTCAGTGGAGTATTCCTTCGTGGAAGACAAATTTTTTGGTCTTTTGGATCAAGCGTGCCGCTTTCCGCATTTCCTGAGGTAGAATACTATCTTGAAGGTATTTGATATATGGCTCCCGCCAGTCTCTAGCACTGTGTATAATTAGTATTTCTGACTGTTGTGGCGAGATTTCACAATTAGGGCAAGATCCATGTAATGACCGTGATTGAGCTTCCATGGTGGGCCAATAATACCCAAGACGTTGGAGACGTCTATATAAAGTTATTACCAATGTCTGACCGCACATCTCACAGTATACTTGACTAAGTCGCCCTTGTGCCTCATTGTCTCCCAGACATCTTGATATGGATCCTTCTGAATTTCTATGGTACAATATCCTATGTAATAATAAGAAATGTTTCAAATCCTTAAGACTGACCTTTCCTTGGCTATGCGAGTTGCTAAGATCTTAGATGATAAGCGTCCTTCACTCGTTGGTTTGTTCTTCATCAGGCTTGTCCATCCAGGTTGAGGGCATGGTACATCTCTGTATGATGAGAGTTGCTTCCGAGTATTCGAATTGGAGTTTTGAATCTAGGGTTGCTAAGCAATCGTCGTGTCTGTTGTTGGTGCGCCCCGTATGTATGATTGTTGCCTCAGCAAAGTGAGTTAAGAGCTTCTGTGACTCGGCTCTATATGGGCTAGTGTTGCTTCCTTGAGAAAATATACGACATTCATTTGATTCACTAGTAACTTTGAGTCTCCTCTTATTTCAAGACATACGGATCCAACTTGCTTGAATAACGATAATCCCAGGAGAAAGGCTTCATACTCGGCAGAGTTATTGGTGCATTGATAGAGCAACTTGAATGAATGCGAGAATACTTCACCCGTTGGAAAAACTAACGCAACACTGGCTCCTCCAGTATTGTTGATAAGGGTAGCAGAGACGTCAAAGTATAAAATCCAGGTTTCTTCTTCGGCGAGTGAGATGTCTGGGAATTCTCTAGGTATATCTTCGTGTGTTGTAGTATAATCTTCTCTTGAAAATGCTGCAAGTAGATCTGTGACCACTTGTCCCTTTATTGCTTTTGGTGATACACATGATACGTCAAACTCTGACATTTGTAGTAACCATTTTACTGCTCGTAGGTTTTGATAGTAAATTTTTTATAGGGTCATCTTTTTCCATAAACACTACTCTATTTGTTAGTAGATAATGTCGAAACTTTTGAACCTCATGCACCAAGGATAGGCAAGCTCTTTCATCCTTGAGGTATCTCAGTTCTGCATCTCTTATTGTGCGACTAAGATAGTATATGGGACATTCAGTCCCCATGTCATCTTCTTGAGCTAATAGTGCTCCTATGGCCACTTCACTGAAGGTTGTGTATGGAAATAATAGTTTCCCCGAAGTTAGAGATTTCATAACGGCTGATGATAACAATAATTGTTGAATTTGACGAAATGTATTTTTGTTGTATGGATGACCAGACAAAACTCGCCTCTTTCTTCAACAGAGGTGTAAACGAAGCAATAAATTGAGCTAATCCAGGGATAAAACATCGAATATATGATACCTTTCCCATGAAGCTTTTAAATTCCCTTATAGTGCGTAGTAGTGGCATAGTGGTGATAGCCTGTGTTTTAGTCGGGTCCATCTTGATCCCTTGTGCTGCTACCAGAAATCCCAGAAACTTCACAGAGGATACACCAAAGGCACACTTCAGAGGGTTCATCTTTAAATGGTATTCTCGGCATCTCTCGAAGACTTGGCGTAAGACATCTACATGGGATGCTATGCTTTTGGATTTTACTACCACGTTGTCGATATAATCTTTTACTTGCTTGTGCATCATGTCGTGAAAGATTTTTGTCATGGCTCTTTGGTAAGTAGCGTCGGAATTCTTCAATCTGAAGGGAATTACTGTGTAATAGAAGTTCCCGATGGGAGTTCGAAATACGATCTTCTCAGCATCGTACTCGTACATCTTTATTTGATTGTAACCGCTATAGCATCCATGAATAAAAACCTGCCATGCCCACTGGTAGCATCCACGAGCATATCGAT
Organism: Papaver californicum; assembly: GCA_023531435.1. Lineage (NCBI taxonomy): Eukaryota > Viridiplantae > Streptophyta > Magnoliopsida > Ranunculales > Papaveraceae > Papaver > Papaver californicum. Next base: position 7,936 of record JAJJMC010021186.1, on the reverse strand, counting down.
GTTTGGAAGAGGAAAGTCATCATTGGGACATGATTTTTTCAGGTTTCTGAAGTCCACACAACATCTTATTTGTCCATTCTTTTTCTTGACGGGGAAAATGTTAGCTAACCATGTGGGGTGTTAGATAGGTTTGATAAAGCCTGCTGCTAGCAACTTATGAATTTCGATCTTGATTTTCTCCTCGACTTCGTGTCTGAACTGTCTGAGCTATTTTTGACCGGTTTGGCATCAGGAGCAACATGTAGATGATGAGTGACTAGTTTGTGGAATTCTTCGTAAGTCCAAACAAAAACGTCTTGATTTTCCTTGAGCAGATTGACCAGCCCCACTTTTTCTTATGATGACAAGTCTGAGCTGATAAAAACTGGTCGTAGATTTTCTTTCGTTCCTAGATTAATGCTTTCAAGCGTATCAGCCGTAGCATCTATACCGTCTTGTAATTGTGACGGTGCATCCTAGACCTCTTCATGATATGGCTCCTCACTGTGGTTGCATATCTGTAGGCGGGGAGATTCTTCACATGTCTCCCATGTTAATTGCTAACAACGATTGCGAAGGTAGACTATTCTTCCCTTGTTGTCGCAACTGGTTACAAAACTATGGCCTCTTTTAGCAGTTTGAGGGTTTGTGACGCTGGACGTCCCGTAATGATACTCATAGGATCTGGAAGTTACTTCTTATGGTCCGCCTCTTGCAGTGAATATTGATGGTTCGTCTGCTATCGATGCCCAGTCAGGTAACAGCGGGATGTAGACCATGTTGGATGGTTTGACAACACCATCTTCTGGTTTGAAGAACTCATCATCATATATTGGAGTGTAGGGTGATAGCGATGCTACTATGCGCATGATCTTCCCGTCCAACACTTCTTTCACGTATTGATGATAGGTGGAAGCAACAACTTTGTTATCGTATAGCCATGGTCTCCCCAATATCATATGGTATTCGGTCTTTTACGTAATGACGTGAAATTTCACCTTGGAGAATAACCAGTTGAATCCCTGGTCCTGTGGATCTTGGGCCTCGTTCGAAAGCGCTACGACATCCTACTTCTTCTATTCATTTGAAAAAAAGGAGAGAACAGAGCACCTACTGCATCTTCCAGTCTTGCCAAAATTCTTGCTTGAGATTCTTGTCTTCGTATCAATTCATCCAGAGTGATTGAGGTTTCGACTACTTCGGTAGCATCATTAGTGCGACGTGGGTTGGTGGTGCCATTAACTGCTGGAGAGGGATTATGAGCATCACCATTGATGTTGACAGGGGAAATGTTATAATTGGGGGTAATTGAATCTACCTAAGACCAACCATCTTTGAATATTTGAAGAATTGATTTTCAAATGGTTGAAGAATTGGATTCGTGACCGAGAGATTGATCTCCCACTGTTGCCGTCAATTGTTAATACCTAAAAATTGATTCTAGGAAAAACAATTTACAGTAGAAGTACTTTCTTTAGATTTGTACAAAGCAAGCCTAAACCACGATCGTAGCCTTTCCGCTCTGCTTCGGTCACAAGGAGAGAAAATAGGTTGATCTTAGGGGAGGGAAGCAAAGAAAATTGAAGGAAACAAATGTGTTGAATTGTATATAGAAAGATGTCAAACTATTAAGAAAAATAACAGAGCTTGAGAGATTCGTAAGCTTGTTATGTTTCCGAAATGGGCTGAGTAGCCTATTTATAATAGTAAAGAATACACACGTTTCCTTGTAAAGTTGTAGATATAGTGAAAAGATAGAGATGTGGGAGTTGTGGTATTAATGGTTTAACCGCGTTGGAATCTTCGGGAAACCATTACTCCATTACTCCGTTAACTACTTCACACTTTCCACGACTTTGTAACTTACTTATCATGGGATGTCGTTACACCCATGTTATTATAACTTCCCAACCAAAACCCCATGTTTTATCCCCCCCATTATGATTTGATTTCTCGTAGAGTTAGTGGAGTCGTAGACTTAAAACATATGAGTTCGTTGTGCAAGGCTGACTTGAGCATAGGGGTAGGAGTGAAGAGCTGAAAGACTCGCAAAAGAGGAAAGAGGAGAAGGAGCATTGACGATTTGGGTGGTTAGCGCTGCTGAAGTACCGTGCTAGTGCTAACGCTGATGCTAGTGCTTCCGTTAGCACTTCTAGTGCTTGTTTGGTCCACACTCTGTTAGCTTTTGGATTTTTGGCTTTTTCTTGGCCTTTTGGCACATGTGTATGCTACTCGTTGGTGTTAGGAGCGTGACTGGGGTTTGCCAAGGCTAGTACTTGATACTGCCATGATTATTGTCTATGCACCACTAGCTTTGATATTCATTAATGTCGTGGCCATATTTATGGCCTGCTTAGAGTTTCTCAATTGTATGAGATTTATTGTTAGCATTTTATGCTTAATTTTTATGCGGTGCATATAGAAGATTTCCAATAGATTCAGTCGTCGAAGTTTGCAACTTGAAATTATGCGACTCTGCAATTAGATGGTACGCATCTAATTAGCGTTTTCGTTCAAATATGGCTTAGCCTCTATTATAAATGTTCGTAATTTTGTATAATCAGCGTATTCTGTCTTATACAAATAGTTCGCCTACATGCAGATGAAATAACAAGAGTTTAACTAATTATAGCTATGAAATTTCTGTGGTGCATATATATATATGCGAAAAGAAATACATGCATAATTTGGCCAGGAGCTGAATATCCCTTCTCGATTTTCTTGCAGAATATGGGATAAGAATAATATTCATAATTTTGATGCTTGTCAGGAATTAATGTATACTTATTTCATGCTTTTTTGTAGCTTAGGCAAAGAAGCAATATTATAAAGGGAAGTATTATAGTTTCTCCCTTGTCAAAAACTCACCATCAACAACGTCATATTATGGATCTTCTACTGATTGTATAAAACTTGGTTTCTGCCCTAGAAAATCCCATCTTCATCAGCATCAATCAATGTCTTTCCAAATTTTATATCCTGGAGGAAGATTTGTCGACGTCGTTGGGAGAGGTGAAAATATAATATCTTCGGAGAGTGGAAGACTTTGTCAAGGTGACGACTCTTTGGTTGACAGTCTCTTCTGTGTTGGAGAGTTTTTTTGAGTGTGAGTGGAGCTCAGGTGAACCTTCAGTCCCCAAATGTTGTTCATGTGACTCTTCGGATGTAACTGTTGAAGATGATGCTCCAAGTGGTGTTGTTGAGTAAGATGCTAATGTGATGGAAAAAATTGCACCAATTGAGTATCTGAACGCTGGGGTTGACTTTGACTTCAATTTTGACAGGATCCGACTCTTGGAGGAAGCTGAGACATATAAGCTTGGTGTTGGACGGCTTCATCGACATGCGGGCACCATTCATGAGAATTTGAAGGAAATAGACGCGTCTCCTGGCTTAGAAGGAGTTGTCATGGCTAGAGTCGATGTCGTAAGACTATCCCGGAAGTTGAGGCTTGCTACTTAACCCCTCGCCCAGGTGGAGAGAATATATGCTGATAGTGCCGACTAGTTTTCAGATATCTTTTTTAAATAGTAAGTTTTGAGTGTTTTATGTGTTTCTGAGATACCTGAATTTTCTGTGGTTTTTTTTTGGGATTTTGAGTAGGTAGATTTTGAATGCTTTGCAATGGATTTTTTAGAAAGGGAAATAATACTTTGTTTAATTGAATAAATTAAAATCCTAAGTATGAACGGCATTGCAATTATTTTGGAGGAATTACAAATATTGCGTAAAACAGGGAAATCTTGTTAGGGGTGGTAAAGTGCCTAAGCTTTGACAAATTTAAGCCTGTTGCCATGTATTATCACCCCTACTGACTTGTCAGCATTGACAAGTTTGCAGTATCCACCAAATATAGTTTCAATAACTAGATATGGTATTTCTTCAAGAGAGGTGGTAACTTTCTTGACTATGTCACCGACTTAGAAGGATTGGGTTTTGGTATCTTAGATTCACGACATGTTTCTAGGATAATTGGGTTACTAGTTTTTTATTTCAGCAGAGGAAACTCCTACCCATTTAGTAAGATATTGAAAAGGATCAGCTTCCCATTCACATAGCCGAGTCAGACTGGGATTGATATCCGGGTCAGTTCCCCAAGCTTTGACGGGTCGCGAGACAGCCGGTTGCAAATAGAGTTATTGAACAGGACTTACTTGTGTGTGGAACCTTCGAATATATGAGGCCACGTCTTCCAAGGTAATTGCTTTGGATCCAAATCTATTACGCGACGTAACTCGGGTATCCTTCAGCAGTTGTCGCGGATCCCTGGGCAACCTTTTAGAGATCAGAGAGAGTCTGAGAATATATGTTTTCCAGCAAAGATTTACATACTGGAATTTTGCTCTTATTGTAAGTATGCTGATTGCAGTGTGATAAATCCGACGAGTCTTCTTTTTCAACACGAGGAGGTTGTTCCAAGTCTTCACAAGCAGTAAAGATAGGTTGATCTTTCCTTTCCAATTCTCGTTTAGCATGCGTAATTCGTCTTCTTCGTCATGGAGCCTAGAAAAAAAATCAACACCATCGGCGTTAATCCCGAAATCAGTAGTATGACAAGTGCTTTTCCTTGTGTAGATCCTATTTCAATGGGAACTTGATGAGTCGATCCGACTACACGTCTTGCTTTTACTGCTATATCGAGAGTTACTCCACGTATTGCTTGACTAAAACGGATAGTGGATTTGTTTCTGTCTTTTGTTGAATCTTTTTCAGGGCTCGATAGATAATTTGATTCATTTGCATAATTCACTACGTCAAACCTGGTATGCTGTGTGCTAAACGGACTATTGGGTGTTGGAGGGACTTTTTTCTCTTAGATAGGGTGTAGCGTCTCATGCTGGCATTGCGATTCGTGGATCCAACAACGGCCACCGCACGTACGAAAAGGGATATTATTAATAGTGTTATCTTTTTACCCTTATGGCCACCAACAACGGGAAAGGAACCAAAGGGGGTCCTGGTAATAAAGTGGATGTCTCCTTTCCCCACGGATCTCTACTAGGCCAAGGTAGACCGAGGATCCCCACACCATGGATGTTTGGGCTACCACTTAGCCATGAGGTTGAGTTTTCGCCGCTTCACATCTTTTCTGGTCGTACCTCTCTATCAACCAAAGGTAGATCAGTCATCCTCTTTCCACACACTACTTTAGTATTGCATCATCGTAAGTCCTTTGTTCCCACTGTACTCGATTATTCTGCATCTCCTCTTGGTCCATCGTGATAGTCCAGGCCAAAATGGTATAGTAATCGTGCTAGTGATGGTGATCCCTCGTTTTGATCATGTCCTACATTTGAGTGGCTAAGCTTGGGAACGCAGCCGGTTGGGTATATGGAGTCGTACGCATTGACACTACCGCTTTTGGAACTGGAGGAAATTATGCAGGACCTGCTTAGCTCGGAATTGCCCTGACTTACCCGATAGATGAACTGCTTTGAAACGATCTAATGGCAAAAAATGACGGAAGTGGTCTCTCGAGATGGACTGTTCTGCGTATGCTATCGGCTCTGCCTGCAGGAGGGGGGTTACAAGATTACCTTCTACTACCGTCGGGATGAGGTGGACCACCGAGATGCACTGCCCCGCCAAGCGGATGACCCAGAAATAAATAAGATACAAAAGTTGGGAAAGGCTCTTAAGTCCCGAGACTTTTCGAGTAGACTCTATTTTATCGGAGGTCCTGCCGCCGCTGGGATGCCTCGGAGATCATGCCTTTTTGTGAAGCTACAACTAATGTCGTCCTTCCAGCTGCCATTAGATCATTCCGCCGTTCGTGTTCCCCTTGATAAAGGGCCAAAAGTAGTGCAGAGTCATGTATGATCCCATTTGTTAGCCTTTAGCTATCCATGATGCAATACATTTTGTTGGTACGCTGGGCCAGTGGTGTAGCAGTAACCGTGCTGTTGTGATGGTGATCCCCTGCCTTGACCATGGGTGATTCTTAAATGGCTGACGCAATACGAGGGAATGGAACGTTTATTGGCATGGCGTCTATGGTTGTTGACTGAGACATGCATACTTACAGGGCTCTCGCTTGTGAACTGATCTAGATCTCCATGTGAACTTGCTTTTTGGTCGGCGGAGAACTTTCTTGCCCTTTTTTGGCCCGGTTCGATGGCCAAAGCAATTCTTTCTCCTCTGCTGTTTTTTGGCTCCCTTGGTAACTGATCTGTAAGAATTCTCAAAATATAAAACATCTCGTTCTAGATCTTGATAATATCAGCTTGATTTGTGAAGATATCATTTAGAATTTTCACGAGATCAGCTATAATGGTTGAGTTTGAGCATCCATAGCTTCCAATGGTGTTTGAAGAGGCAAGATGAATTCTGGAGTAACATGAGGGACCCCGCTTGCGTTGTAATGCATGGAATTGAGATTGGTTGCTAGACATGAATTGATGTTTGTCTATGAAACATACTTAAGACCCACCTTGTTTTCAAACAGTTGAAGAATTGATTTTCAGATGGTTGAAGAATTGGATTCGTGACCGAGAGATTGATCTCCCACTGTGGTCGCCAATTGTTAGTACTTAAAAATTGATTCTAGACAAAACAATATACTGTAGAAGTACTTTCTTTAGATTCGGAAATCAAATTCGTACAAGGCAAGCCTAAACCATGATATTATCCGTTCCTCCCTAGTTCAGTCACAAAAAGAGAAAATTGGTTGATCTTAGGGGAGGGAAGCAAAGAAAGGTTAAGGAATTTGTGTGTTGAATTGTGTGTAGAGATGTAGAACTATTGAGAAAATAACAGAGCTTGAGAGAATGATAAGCTTGTTGTGTTTCTCAAATGGGATAACCAGCCTATTTATAATAGTTTTGGAACACACGTATCTTCCTTGTAAAGCAGTGGAGGTAGTGAAGAGATGGAGTAGTGGGATTGTGGGGATAATGATATAACCGCCTGGGAATATTCGGGAAACCATTACTCCATTACTCCATTAACTGTTCCAGATTTACCCTACTTTGTAACTTCCAGATCATGGGGTGTTTCCACGCCCCATGTTGTTGTAACCGCCAGACCAAAACCCCATGAATAATCCCCCCATGTAATTGTTTTGATTTCATGAATACTTCGTGAGCAAAGGATAATGCTGGAACGAGCAAGCGTGAAGGGATAGCCCTGGCACAATCGAAGAGAACGAGGAAAAATAGGAAAAAGGGGTGCTAACAGCGCAGCTAGCGCTACCGCTGCTTTCCCTTGGAGTTAGTGCTAGCGCTAACACCGTTAGGGCCTTTTGGCGCGTGCTTTGTTATCTTTTTTGGCTTTTTGGCTTTTTTTATAGACTTTTGGCACATGTGTGTGCTACTCATTGGTATTGGGAATGTGGCTAGGGTTCGCTGAGGCTTCCCAGTCGCATGAGATTTTATGTTGGCATTTATGCCTATTTTTTATGCATTGCATATAGAACATTTTCAAAAGATTCATCCATGAAAGTTTACAACTAAAGATGATGTTTGATGCGACTCTGCAATTAGATGATATCATCCATTTGGTAGTACATTTATTCGAGAATAGTATAAAATCCCAGAATGACCATTGTGCCTTTTTCGCTCGACTTTTTGATAAAATGACTATTTAGCCCCTGTTATAAAACTTGATGAATATGACTTTTCACCTTTAATTATAAAATAACCATTTTTCCCCTGATGTATAAAATTACTATTTTACCCCTGGTCTAAAAAGTTACCCAAATTGACTGTTTTACTCTTTATAAAAAGTCCACCATCTACATCTTGAAATCCATAAAATTCGTTACCACAAATTACTTGCTACATGCAGTCTCTGCCTGGTACTTTGCTTCTAACGCAGGTAATAAATCATAAACACTAAAATTTTCTTTAGTATTATAAAAACCATACATCGCATCTTCCAAACAATTCATAATATGATTTTCAACCAGATACTTCTGCTTCTTATAAAAAGTTTTTTCTTCTTCAGCATTCAACAAATC
>JAJJMC010021180.1:0-10838 GCA_023531435.1 Papaver californicum | reverse complement strand
AATCAGTACAACCCAATTCACCACAAATAATGATGCATCTCAATATAGAGAGGAATAGTACAAGAAAGATGAACATTTTGTATAGATGTTTCAGTGTATTTTATTAGGGGATAATTTCTGTGTATTTATTTGGTGTGTAAAGTGTAATCTTGAGCTATTGAAGCTCTATGTCATGCAATAATTCCTATTATTTTCCACGGGTTGAAAATTATGCGATTTATATTTACATTTTGTAATTAAGAATATGAATGAAGATCGTACCTGCTATAAATTGATTAAGAAAGATGAATCATCTTAAAAAACTTAGTAATACATTGAATGCGTACATCTCCGGTAGATCAAAGCATTTTATTGCCCATTTATCACCAAGTTGTGTACTGACATAAACCATGAATTAAAGATGTATATGTTACAAGCTAGCAAAGATGGATGACTGCGAAAAACAAATGTAGTGCGAAACAAGACTTGATACTTTCGTGTTATATATTCTCTACTACCGGAAACAATCAACTGGAGTTTACTTGAGTTGCTAAAGAGATGACTAAATCATATGAATGAAGATTGCATGGTCAAGTAACATGTTCTCCCACCTGGTCTCGAATTCTTGTTTGAGCAACTCCACTATTTCTTTGACATATTCATATAACGACACCACGAAATTAGCACACAAAAGAAAAGGGAGGGATAACCTATTCTAGTGATTCAAAAACTACTAGACCCAGATAACAACAAGAATTTCCACAATTCGGATAACTTTGATGGAAATTAAATTAGCAATCTCATCTGGCTGTTGAAAATTGTATGTTTAGTACTAGGTTTCGTTGGAGTAATCTAAGTTCAACATTAATGGACAAAAGAGTACTCAAGTGAAAATTGTAATTACCAAATGGACTCATCATAAGCACAAGCAATCAAATTAAATTACCTGGAAGCACCATTGAAAAAGCTTCCTCTATAACTTCAATACCAGCAGCCCAGCCGGTGGTTATCTCTTCAACAGCATCCCATTGAGGAGCATAAAACTCAACCCTAATCAACACCTCTGGTAACACCAACACCTCTGGTAAACTCAAATATCCCCTGTAACATCAACACCCAAATCAAAAACTCAAACCAAATTGAGGAGCATAAAACAAACACCCTAATATTCAAGAAAGACAGAGACTCGAAATTACCTTTCCACATGTTAATAAGCATCATTTTTCTCAATTGAGGACTCTCACAGGATCTGGGAACCTCACCATCTTCTAATTCATGTTCCACTTCTACCCTGTATTCACATCACATCCAACCATCAACACTATATCAAATCCATGGCAGCAACATCTGATTTCTCAAATTAGTAAACCCAAAACACCCACTCTCTCAAATTCGAACCCGTGTCCTTGCAAAGACTCAACTTTAACTCAAACACATCTTCTCTTTCTTGTTCAAATTCGAACCCATCTTCTCAAATCCATGGCAGCAACAAAGGATTTCAAATTAGGGAAACTAAAGCATGAAAATTTTGAAACTAATCTGAACAAAATAAGAGTGATAGAGCCAGATTATGAGAGAAATTGGGAGGGGGGAGTAGCGAGAAGGGGGGAATCAGGGGGAAACAGAGCGGGAAGGGAGGGAAGTGAAAGAATCTCTGTAATCTGTGAGAGGAAATGTGTTTTTGTTGGTCAAAATTTTGAGGGAGAAAGATAGACCGTGTGATCGAAATCCATCGACGCTTGATATCTAGTTTTATCTAGTCATACGGATTGCGATCCGTGGGACTTATTGGAAAAAAATTGTATCCGTCCATTTTAGTACGGTTATACTTGGTTATAACTTATAACACCCTCTTTTGATTTTTTTGAAGTCTGATGATCGTAGATTATAGATTCCGGTGGAGATTCTTAATTTGGATAAGAGGTCAGTAAGGATAACATGATGAATATCAGTAGGTTTAGGGTTCCGGAGAAGATCTCGATTTAGACGAAGAGGTCGTTAAGGATAATAATGATGAACATCCGTAGTTTTAATGAAGATTCCAACTTAGTGGAAGAGGTCATTAATCTAAATATGACAGGAAGTGGTATTCTAAAAGTTTCGGGAACGATTCCGACTTATTTTGAAGGTCGTTTATGATAATATAACGAACATCCGTAGGTTTGGAGTTTCAATGAAGATTCCAACTTAGTCGTAAAGGTCATTAATCAAAAGATAACAAGAACAATATTTTGTAGATTTCTGGTGAAGAGGCCTAGATATTGACCTCCGGTATACATTTTGGTCAATCAGATATAAAATAAAGCATATTTCAAGGTTCATTACTAGATTTAGGGTTTCAGTATAGATATTTCGACTAATCGGAGATGGATTGCATTATCATAACTTAACGCCTAAACTTAGTTCACAAAATTTTCGGAGATGGTTAAAACCCCTTGTTCGATTTGCATAACTTTTTTTTTAAAATTATGAGATTTCACAAGATTTGGATAACTATGGGTAGGGTTTAGGATCACGTGAAAAGGCAATGAACCCCTTGTTCGATGATGTTTATGAGTTTGATCTATTTTGAATTCAATCAATTTTGTTCTATTTCACTAGAAATCACTTAATGTTTCATCAATCTCACTTGAATACAGTCAATTTTGATAGATCTTACTCAAATTATATCAATTTACATCAACTTCACTCAATTTATTGCTTTGAGGGGCCCATGACGAACCCAAATTGGGCAAATCAAAGTTTAATTGTAACGAAATTAGAGGATTTTATGTTCAATTTAAATGTAGGATTAAGGAAACACACCAAAATTGAACTAATATGAGTGAAAGTGGGTAAATGGACTCTCGACAAAGTCAATAGATAACCGTAGAAATTGATGAAATCCGAAAGAAATTGAGTAACCTAGTGTCATCCATATATTCGACCTAATTCGACATCCTTAGAACTTCACATGAATTTATTCATATATACATATACAAATCCATCTGACTCTAACCGGAGAAACCGATGGACTCCGAGAGAAATTGAGTGAGGTCGACCGGTATTGGATAAGATTGACGGATAACAAACGAAATTAAGTGAAGATGATAGAAATTCGGTTTGAATTGATAGGTAACCATATAAACCCATGAAATGTAGGTTCTTAATCCTACATTTCCATGATTTTTATGACTATCCTTATCCACCGTCCAAGACTTCTATTCAAAACCCTAATTTTCCTTCATTTTCTTTATCTCTTTCTCTTTCTTTCTCGGTTCATCCCACTAATCCTCCGCCGCTACCCAAACCTAAATCACGAATGAAAGAGAAGGATTAATCAAACATCTCTCTCACTAAATTAATGAATGAGAATGTTGTTCCTTCATGGTTTGGGATCAGATTATTTTAGGTTTTCGTTTCTGCATCGAGATCTTAGTTGAATAAGCTGCACTTAGTTGTGCAAACCATCAATAATCAGTCGTACTAACTACAATCTAGTGATATTGAGTATGATCTAGTAATTTTGATGAAATTAAATAAATTTGGATTTAATTAGATTGAATTTGTAGATAATAAATCAAAATAAATGTGATCTAGTAATATTAAGGTTGAATTTATGGATAGTTAATCTAAGAATAATCTTGTAATGTTGAATGAAGATTAAAAATCTACCGTCCATTTTTCAAGGTGAACTCAATGATCCTCACACTTACCTTGATCCGTATGAGAATCCCTAAACAAATATCTACTGTCCAAAATTTTCTCCATCCGTATGACTTAACCTTAAACCAAGATCTACCGCACGATCTCTTAATCAAAACCCTAAAATGTTTTCACTCACTCACTTCACTTTCTCTCGTATCTCTTCTCAAGATATCTTCCGCCTCTCTGCAGCGGCGCAAGGTCTCTCTAACATCCCACTTTCTTCTGCTCGATATCTCAACTCAAAACCACTTTCTTCTGCTCGATCTTCTGCTCGATCTCTTACGCGAGTAGAAGCGTAAATAAAAACCTAAACTCTCGTCTCTCTTCCTCCTCACTTGCCTTTGAAGAAGGATACTCAACCATGGATGAACAGGTATTGCATCCATTAATCAGACTCACCATCTTCATCTCAGAATCTTCTTTATCTGGAATCGCCATTTCAATCTCGATTTTCCTAGTTTCGATTCTGTTTTTTTTTTTCTTATCGTAAAACCCTAATCTATGTGTACTTCAGATTTTGATTTAGGGTTCTTTGTAAAATGTTTTGTTTGGTTGATGTTTGTTTTCTTATTTTGGGTTTTAGATCTAATGAGTTTGTGTTTTTTCTTGCTGTATGTAGACGGAGCAGGCTTATTTGAAGCAACTTAAGGTGTTCCAATGGTGAGAAGAATTAATAATTTCATTTTAAGTGATTTATGCTCTGATACCTTTATGTTAAAATACTGATTCTGTGATTTGGTTTTTGTAGCTCTAAAGTATCTGGAAAGGGAGGAAACCGATACTACAAGAATGTCGGTTTGGGATTCAAGACTCCCAGAGAAGCTATTGAAGGTTTGTTTGGTTATTGAGTAAATATATTTTATTTATTTATTTTTGAAGAGAAGAATTTTTTTTTGTTGTTGTTATTTATCAGTTTAATGGTGAAATAATTAGTGGGTCATGTCTACTAATAATTTCTGCAAATGAATCCAGTGAGTTGAATTAGTTGTGACTTGTGAGTTGAGTTGTCTAATGAATTATGTGTTAGGAACTGCTTTAAATGTTGAGATATACTCATGTGTTTATCAACCTGATTAGGAATATGTCCCAGTAATTTAAAACATTGGGTCACTTGTTGTTGCTGTTATTTCTACTGCATGGTAATACTTTTCATGTCAGTATTGTTATGCATCTCTTATGTGATGATGAAGGCTATCATTATTTTGATTGTGTGCAATACTTTGTAGGATAACTTCATGATGTTGATCCTTGAACTCTAGTTGATGAAGGCTGACTCACTCTTCTCTTTCAGCTGTACTTTGTTAAGTCTTATTTTCGTTGTCTTTAGGTGTGAGAATTTCCTTGCTATTTTGTTTTAACATTCTTAAGTTTAATTGGATACTTAAGTTTTAAAATGTATATGGACTAATATAAATTCTGTATACTCTTGCATTTTCCGAATCTTCTTGTTTAACATCTCTGTTAAAACCGTTGTTAAGAGTGTTTTGTCTCTGCATTGTGTTCCAGTTAGGAGAAAAATTATGACCATTTGAATTGGCACAAGGTGGGTTGCTGTTGTGAGGAAGATGGCCATTGGTGAAGTACGTATTCTTTCTAATTTGATGAGTCTGGGCTTGATGCTGCTTCTTTCTTGGAAGAGATGGCTCCTGCAAGAGACCTTTGGTTTGAAGATACTGCATAGTTGCTGTCGCATTGGATTCCATCAGCTTCACCAATTCTGTTTCAAATGCAGCAGTCTGCGGCATCAGAAGACAAAGACTGTTATGTGAGTCCCGTTTGTTAGTTTTATCTAATATGCTATCTCTTCCGGTTTATCCTGTGTGACTGTTATATGCAATCTCAAACTTAGGAATTTTGGTTTTGCATGAATCTTCCTCAAAAATTAGGAATTCTCAGTTAAACTGCTTGAATATATGTACAGAGAATAGAACAAACAATTGTTGGATGTGTGACTTAAGTATCCATTTTAAAACTTAAGTATCCGACTGATTTTTTTTGTTGGAATGGATAAATCAGGTGAAGTTTTACTCCACTGAGCTTGAAGGGTATGTTTGAAGAAAAAGGTATCAAAATGTCCAGTTTTATTATTTTGTTTTTTGATTCAGTTCTTGATGTTACCGTGTGTCTAATTCAGGGTTAATGCTCCTTATTCTTATTAGTTCTGTTGTTCTTTGTATTTGTTTGTTTGTTCTTATATGCAGGACCCAAGTTTATCACCTTTTTTTTTGAGAGATCAACATGAACTAGATGTGGAATGAGTACTCACTCTATTGATCTCAAAATCAAAGCTAAAAAACAGATTGAGTGGTATAAGGTTGCAGTAGTATGAATCTTGAAGTGTTTTTTTAGCTTTGTCCAGTGAGATTTTAGCTTTGTGTTCCTCATCTCTAGGTTTAAAATTGAAGTGCGGTTGATGGAATTATAAATGAAATTGTTTTATTTTCCTGTCAAAAATGATTGTAATTTTTTTAACCAAATGATGCTATAAATTGAATTCATTAATAATAAAGTTGATAATTATGATTTTAATTTGGTTCATAATTGTTTTCAGTATTAATTTTAATTTAATTTTGTTATTTATTTTTAATTATATAATCTTAATTAGTGATAATGTCTAATATTAATTGTTAATTATAATTATAATTTGGGATTATCTAATCACAATTTGTTTTTAGCGAGCAAAGAAATTTGGTAGTTTAAAAATTTAAGCAATCAATTTTAGGCCAATCAAAACCAGAATTTCAAATAATTTGGTCGCTTAAACCTTTAATCAATCAACTTGAGTAAAAACTTTGATAGCTTAAAAGCTTTAGCAATCAATTTCATACAAATCAAAATTAGAAATCGCTTTTAGCGAGCAAAATTACTTGGTCGCTTAAAACCTTAACCAAGCAATTTTAGGTCGAGTTGCTCCATGTATCTAGCAACTAGGTCTTTTATTTGCTTTAGAATGGTTGATCTATCTGAAGCGATTGGTATTTTACTTGCTATATTGGTTGGTGTAGATGTTAAGCGATCACAATTTTACTTGCTTCATGGTAGTTGGTCTAGATCTTAAGCAATAAGAAGATTACTCGGTTTAGGTAAGTTGGTTGATTACTAGAGCGACTGCCTGTCCGCTTAAGACTTTGAGATACATGGCTTTGGGCAACCACCGGAGCGAGTGGCACTTTTAGTCGCTATAACGGTTATAGCGACTTAAAAGGGGCTTCAAGCGACTTAAAACGGCATGTCGCTTAAACCCGTTTTTCTTGTAGTGTAGGTAAGCATCTGCTTCATCTTGCAGGATTTCAGCTTGGTGATGAGCTTGTTGAAAGTTGATACAACTATAAAGCTTATGATATATCATATCCCACTCAAAATTTGATATGCGATCCAGCTTGACGCAGTGACCAAAATCAAATTTGCCATAGGACTTTGGTAAAATATGACGATACAGTCAAAACCTGATCGATATGCTAAGAGCATCCACAGTGGTACGATCAAACCCAAAGAGTAAAGATTAAAAAAATTTAGGTTTACTCCGCCTGAAATATAAAGGGCAACGAGTAAAATTTGATCGGGCGTAAGAGTAAGCTAACACTTGTCGTTGGGCGCATACACAGGTATCCGTCTGTTGGAATTGTGTTATACGGGCATATGCAAGTGATCATGCTTGGTTGGGGCGGAAGGAGGATGAACGCTCGGTGTGGGATGCTACCTAGAAGAACATCTGACGTTAGACGTACGCTTAGCATCACGCCCCATTTACATGCTTTGTGTAGCCATACGCCCGTTAACCTTCTACACATGCAGGTAGTTTGTGTGGATAATAAAGACGGGTGCGTTTGTAAAGTAATACCTGCTCCATCATGCGGTGTGCTAGACGAACGCCCATGAGAAGCACCAGCTGATCAAGCATTCATAGTTTGTTAGTTTGAACTAAATTGAATACCATATTAAACTCACTGCATTTTTCCTAATTTAGATAATGAATACTGATTTCTAGTATGCAGTATGCAAAAAAAAAACATAATTAATAATACCTCCGGAAAAGTGTTACTATCACTTTTTCATTTTAGCCTAAAAATAGGCCGAATTTAAAAAGTGATAGTAACTCTTTTCCAGAAACGGAGGGAGTATTTTTTTACTGATGGTAATGAGGCTAATAGCCCAATATCCATACAAAGAAGTAAGGTTGTAAATGTGTGAGTGCCAATGAAAATGGAAGAAAAAAAACATATGAAAACACCTGATACAACCTATCCCGCACCATCCTGTATGGAGCTAATGAACAATTCTTCTCGGCTGAAGAGGCGCTCGTTTAGAATCACGCCCCACACACATGTGTTAGTTTAAATAACGTTTACAAACAGGCGTTACCTTAGACACACGCCCACAACAAGTGTTGTCTTAACCATACGCCCAACACGAGCGTTACTCTAAGCGAACGCCTGAATACCAAGCGTGCTTCTGGCCTTACGCCCCGCTGGACGTGCTCTTGGGTGAACGCTTCATCAGACGACATTCTGGTTCATGCCTGTATCAATGAAACGGATGTCTAGCATTACGCCTTGCACGGAACGGAAAGCCATCGTCACGCCTGACACGAGGCGCACAGTTAGCTGCACGCTCCATCATATTCTGCTTTGGTCCAGTTCTAGGACCAAAAATGGTCCGAAACAGTAACAAAAGTGGAACAAAACCCAAATTTAATTACACTAATATGATTCATTTTGAGCGGACCAAAGATCAAATTTCGGTTTGCTCCATGATTTGGTCGTCCCACTGTAGATGTTCTAAGAACTTCCCATGACAAACCAAATATCTTTCTATGATTTAAAATTTACCTTTGACCCATGGTCTACTAGCATGATAAAAAATCTATTTGGTGGTCCTTAATCTGCCTCATGATCCAAAAATAGTATTACAATCCAAAAATTCTGCAGCATTGCGATTTCAAATTGCATTCTAACTTACTATACGAATTGTAAATATATTTGCTTCCTGTTTTTATTTATTGCGATCACAAAATCTGTCACAAAATTCTAATTTACGTGATCCAAAATTTAACGAACAGTTTGGTTGATATCAGTAGTATCGTGTGAATAAAATTTAGAAAGCATGGTTTGAACCGGAGTAAATTGTAAAAACATTTCTATATGAAATCATGGATCAGACGGACGAACGTTATTAGAAGATTGTAATCCATAACCGAAAAAACACTCTTAAAAACCTGAATTCGCCATGTATGTTGGGGACAAAATGATGTTTGCCCGAAGTGACGTCATCACGTCCCGAACCGACGTCATCATTCACGTCCCGATCCTGAAGCGACGTCATCACGTCCCGATCCCGAAGCGACGTCATCATTCACGTCCCGATCCCGAAGTGACGTCATCACGTCCCGATCCCAAAGCGACGTCATCACGTCCCGATCTCGAAGTGACGTCATCATTTTCCCGAAGTGACGTCATCAAGTCCGATGCCCAACTTGGACCGATCCTCAATTTGGACCGAAGCGACGTCATCATTTTCCCGTAATGACGTCATCAATCCCGATGCATCAAATCAAGAACACGTGACGGATCCCGTTGACACATGGCGAAACGTGGTGAATCTTTTACGACATATGGCGAGCTTAGAAGAATCTCCATCGACACGTGGCGAACCTTGATGACATGTGGCGAAGGGCTTTTTAATAATTATCGTCTATTTTATCCCTATAAATACAATTTTAAGAGAAGAAGAAGAGGACTTTTGGCCCGATGGAGGCTTCCTCTGCTTCATTTTCAACTGTAACCAAGATATGAATAAGAACTCCAAATTCATTACCCGTGGATGTAGGCTAATCATGGCCGAACCACGTTAAATCCTTTGTGTTAATTTTATTTTCGTCTCTCGATTATTATCATTTTTGGTTGTTTTTTGCCCATGAGAAATTCGGCAGAAACAATTTGGCGCTAGAAACAGGGAGTGTTGAGTTTTCGCCGCTTCACCTCTTTTCTGGTCGTACCTCTCTATTAACCATTAATGGATTTATCCAACCTGTCACACCGGCAATATCAACAATGGAGAAATCGTCAGAGAAATTTTACAAACCCAACATCATAGATTTTCTTCTTTTTCTGTTTTATTTGTTCTTCAAAATAATTTTAGTAAAAACAAGAGTTTGTTCTTGAAAAAAATTAATATGATTTCATTTTCAAGCATTTCTGTGGGGAAGTTTTCATAAAAACCTTGGCATGTTCTTCAACAAAGATCTAATAATTCTTCTAAAACTTTGATTTAAAATAACATTTGTAAACAGATTTACAATAACCAAATCATGTATTACAAACCCATCTAATTGATTTCTAAAACTTTAAACATTAAAATTTCAAATAGATTTGGGAATTTTTCTCACTAATTTAATTCAACTTTCCTTTATGAATTAATCGCTGCAATTACTATAACTATATGTATGATATGGATGAATGGGTTTGTGTGTGAATGATTAATAATTGCAGGGAAGGAGTTTTGCTTGAGTGAAATCACAGCCAACTTCATGTGGGAATCAACCACAAGATTGCACTTAAAATGCTCGAAAAAACGCCTGAATAATCAAGCTTTCATAATTGAAAATCTACATTACCCGGTCTAATACTACAAGTTTCTATGGATTCTATGAGGAATTTAGAGTAATGGGTTAATGGAATTTTGGCTGGATATTTACTCAAGCCTGATGGTGTTCAACTGTAAACTCAAGCTCCCAACTCTCAAAATTTGCACCAAATTTTCAATTCTCACCAGAATTTCAGCCCAAGTAGCTCGTTTGGATGGCATCTTCTACAAAATTCAAATGGATGCCACATTAAATTCAGTACCTCATATCCTTACAGACTCTATACATGTGGAATTTTTATTCTTTGGTGGTTCTGATGTGTTGAGAGGGTTGAAAAGCCATTCATGGATCTGAACTATCTGGTTTAAAGAAGGCAATCCTCAACTTGAGAAGTACCAGTTGTAATGTTTCTTTTTTCCTCATGAATTGTTAACTTGGTTGAAGACCAAACAACGCCAGTCTCGTCTACCCACAACAAGAGGTTATGGAACTAAAAGCAAGCTTGGCTATCGCGAGTACTGTGTGCAAACATCTATACATTACGTAGGACAAGCTGATGTAATTTTAGAAGTGGTAAATAAAGAGGTTC